>JAQFVV010000032.1:10314185-10415665 GCA_028023455.1 Epiperipatus broadwayi
GAAAATGAAATGAAATGATTTGGAAAGGATAATGAAATGGATGAGATAATATGAAGAAATGTTGAAAGAGAGATGAGAAATGATATGAACAGAAATGAAATGAGAGACACTTAACGACTCGGCTCAATGGGGTTACAATAAATTAAAGAAAAAGAGATGATGATTCAGAGATGTATAATCCAGATAGGAGACCAAATCCAATACTAGTGCAACTATAACTACTATGGCACATTAATACTCTACTACTTAACCACACAAAAGATTATCTAAAATCATTAATTAATAGTTCTTAGAGTAGGCCTATATTAGATCACACACTGATTAAAAATAAATAATACTTTGATTGGAAAATATCTTTCTGAATTATATCTAACAAGGCAGCAAGAGTAAACAACATCAGGGATTTCTAAAAAAAATAAACTCTTGTGCAAAATAAAAATTTAAGTTGCCTAAGAAATAATTGCTGAAATGAATAAAACAGATGAGTGATATCTTGGCTGACCATAGAATAACTATATTATCTTCAATCTTAGAATAATAAACAAAATAAATATTAATTCACAAATTTAATGAATCAATTTAAATTTAAACTAATAATGGCCTATTATCCAAGATATTACTCGAGCAAAGAAAAGGACAAAGGTACTTTTTATGCCTTTCCCATACTCACAGACAACCTACTCAAGACTTCAAATACAGATGGATTAAAATTCTTTGGGCATATAAAGTTTAAAATAATGATAGACAATGTGCAGTTAATATAAGATAATGTGCAGCTTTTAAAATAATGGTAACTAAAATATTCTTCTGAAGTACTAATATTCTTAATCTCATATTGCATAGTCTTTAATCTGAGAAGATATGCTGATAATTTAAAAATAAACTTTTAACTAAACATTTAACTATGTATCTGATATAATGCAATTATCTGTTATTGTGATTCAATTTATGAATCACTTACTTTAGCATGGCTTTATAATTTTAAAACCAATATCAAATATATTTAATTAACTTTATGATATATTTGTGAACTTTTGAATTAAAAATTTAATAAAGTTTGAAACTTAAGATTTTGTGAACTTGGAAGCAAAATAAGCAAAACAAAACTTTTGAAATAATAATAATTTAATTTATGGAAAACAGTAAGAAAGTATATACAAATTAAAATGGAATACAAGCATTGCCAATATAGCGCTGGGATCTAATACAAGTATTTTGACTTTTGAAAAACTTTACATGGTTTACATTAATATACATCTTCTTTAGCTACTGTTTTAAACTATCCCTCTTAAAACATTTTACCTTATTTATTCTGATAAATACATTAATAAAATATAGTTATACATAATAGCAGGCAAAGGTTATTTAATACTAGATTTTAATCTCTTTTAAACAATTAGAGATTTCAAAATCTTGAACTTTAATTATAATGTCTGTATTTAATAAGCACACTTCTAATTTTTTTAATTAAAATAATTCATGACATTATGGTGTCTTCTAATAATCAGAATGACACACAACTAGGTTTGTATTTGAAACCCTAAGCTTAACCTTATAATCCTGAGCTTAACAAACGCTAAGCTAGAAAAGCATATATTTTGAAAACTACAACTAGTTATACTCACATAACTAATATTAAAACTAATGATATATTTTTAAATTAGACTAAGCTAATTTTTTTTTTTTTAAATTAAATTAAAATAAGTGTATGGGGCATTCATTCATTCATCAGAGATCAGTTATACTCTTTTAAATAAATTTAGTCCGCATAAAACTATTATCCTCAATGTTTTTAAAATTAATGATGCAACAGATTTACAAATCCAGCGACGAAACTCTGGATGCAAATATTAAAATTAGTATGTGTGAATTGCCACTTATAACATATGCATAATTTAACATACTTAATAAGAAATAGAATTTATTGTTGGTTAGCTTGTTGATGATAAACTATCATATCCACACAATTCAAACATTGATATACTTATGAGCCCTAAAATAGCTACCACTATCTGAAGAAACAAAGTTCCTCAAACAAACATATCTTGTCATCATTAATCTAAAACAAATGCAAACATCACCTACTGTGGTGGAACTAGCATTAAGTCATCATGAATGATAGGCAAAAAATATAAGAACATATAAGCTCCTCAGAGCTGGAAAAGAATATGGCGGCTTTCAAAAAAAAAGCAAACTAACTTTGAGGCAAAAACTAAGATGTCTGGAACTCGTCTACAGTACATCTGGGAACAAGAAAAGACACACCAAGAAAGCATGATCCTCTCTCATGGGATTTCCAATGCTTATAAATGTGATCAGCATCACTGAAAAATACAATATAATAACCCTCTTTTGGGGACAAGGACTATCAAATCATGGAAATACAATACAATAAGGACGTTGTCCACTCCATAAAACATACTCAAAATCATTAACTAAGCCTAACTCTATGAGGCTAACAAATACTAACTAATAGCAAGATATATACTTCACCTGAATTAATTTATTTCTAAGAAGTTTAAAGTACAAAAATGTATATTCAATGTTCGAACCAACAAAGCAAACTATGTGTCAAACGACCACTATATGAAATACTTTAAAATTAAATGCATATAAAATTCTAGGCAAGGCACAATGCACACATAATAAAATATTCAATACTAAAATATAATAACTAGTGAACTTTTGATTGCAAATTAAATGCGAGAATATTAATCCTCAATGCATATAAAAAATATTTATATTATTAATATAACGCTCATAAAACAAATGAATGGACATTCTCTGATAAAATTCTCTGGTAGATTTAAAATGAAACTAAGTGAAACATTCCCCATAACAAACTAAGATGGTAATATTTACTTCTCTATGAATGAAATTATTAAATAAAACTAACTTGTGAAATACTTAATTAATAAAACCTACTTGAGAATGGAAAAACATTTGCTCATTCAAATATTTGAAAAAAATTAATACAAGACAAACTTTTTTACTTTTTTTTATTATTACAGTATTTAATTTTTCATTTTTCATACATATTTTAATCATTACCACTAGCGTTCGTTTGTAAACTGGTAAGAAATCAGATTCAATGTGATGTGATGTATTGTGGCTTCTCCTTAAACAAAGTCAAGAATCTCTCAGCATTTATGTCCAGAGAAACCTGTTAGCCACTGTATTTTAATTCGTGATGTGATGTTCAACTAGTGCCACTTTTAGATTTGTGCTGTGTTAATGGTTTTCTGTTTTTATATTAAAAAAATGACATCGCAATCAAAACAAAAAGATTATACATTATCATTAGAAAGATTATTTTCAGTTTATAAAATCTTGGTTTTTTATTTTAAAAATCTAAAAGATTATTTATTTCTGTTATATATAACAAAATACAGTTTAAAAGTTTAAATTTTTAGAACATTTATTGCAATATTTTTATATGTAAGTATAAATCTATTATTATTATTTACTCATTAGTATAAGTAGATTATTTACATAGAAGCTAAGTTTCTAAATACAGCTTCAGGCCATATTCACATTCGCTGCTAATATAACATTATATTTTTGAAAAAAAAAAGTATTTCAAGTGAAAATAAGTTTAAATTTCTTGATATCTAATAAATATAGTGAAACATGAAAGATATTAAGAAGAAACATGAATCGCATAACTTCAAAATTGCATTAAAATAATGCACATAAAATGAGACCCAGGTGTATATTGAAACCAATAACGAGATGTGATCTCAGTTGAGATGTGCCAAATTTGAAACCATTGGAAATGGTGGCAATAATATGGAAATGCAGTTGAGACAGAAAAAGAAGTCTATCTACTATCCCTCACTTGACTTGAAATTATTATGCATGCAAGATTTATCTATTTCCACAAAAGTTAAAACTTCACATTCAGTTAAGAACTAAAGTATCAAATTCCTGGATCTTTATGTTCAAAGATGGTCACATTCACTAAACTATAAAATGATATTAAAACCATTAAATCTAAGAGATGCAATCCACACCAAATCAAAACACCCATGGCCCACAAGTTTGTTGGGCTTAAAGGCTTCCTACATAGCAATGCAAAATTATGTGAATTCAAAATTGATCGAAAAAACAATCTCCAAACGCCGGGCTGTGTAAATAATTTGCATGCATTTTGCATATTGCCATTATCTCTGTTCTGCACTGCTCAGTATTGCTATGAATATGAGGCAACCCACCTCAAAAGCACTAAGCTTTTAATATTTTTGCATTCTTTATAGCTTCTTTTTCAAGCGCTTCACACACTTTTAATTTTATTTATTATAGATGCTTATATTAAGAATCTATAAAATATGGGATACAATCTTAATAAAATTTATAGTATCATTGATAGATTCTACAACAAAATGAAAAAAATCCTACAGTCTAAACCTGAAGATACTTAGAAATGGATAAGCTTACCATATGTACCAAAAACTTCTAGCAAATTTAAAAGAATTTGTTCACAACATTTAATATAAGCTTTTATTCTTTTCCAGCTTTAAATAACTTATTGAACAAATTTGAAAGACAAATTGTCCACTGAATTGGCTCATCAAATAGTTTTAAAATCTCTTGCAATCAAGTCAATTGTTGATATGCCTATTATGGTAAATCAAAATCCAATCTACTTATTTGGCCCAGCATAACTATCTCTACAATAGAGCTAAAAGAAATACTGAATACTCCACTTCATAAAACACAAACAGTATCCTAGCCAAGAATTAGATTTATCTAAAGCAAAAATTGTTTGTACTGAGAGAGGATGAAAAGAGAAAAATTAGAGATTTGGACCATAGCCAAAGATCAATTTGCAATAAATAAAAAAGATACCAGTACCCCTATCTTGAAGATATGGGCTGTCTAAGATTTCAAATAAAGATTTCCTAACTACAGCAAATTAAAATGAATTTGAATATAAACAAGTATACTTGAATACCATCAGTAATAGTAATGAAGTATATCTATAATTATGGTCCACATTGTACTCTAAGCATGCTCATCATGAATAAAATCAATTTTTAAAATGACATGTCTACCTTTTTTTTTATTATAAATATCTGAACATTTATATGTTTAAAAATAAAGTAATAATTAAATTTCTCAGGGTCATTCAATAATATATATACTTCTACTATTATTCTATTTTAATAATAAAATTTTTGGCAAATATATGGTTTCTTACTATAAGCACTATTATAAAGTTGATCAATGATTTATCTCAGTGTTAGATAAAATAACAAAATAAATGCATGGATATTAAATGTGTTTATGCATTCTAGGATATAACAATATAAAAGGGGTTTTATGTACACTATTCTATCCAATACTTCTACATTTCAGATAGCTTTAATACAATAATGATGATTTAATCCAGATAGATTTTATTTATAAGCTAATATATTAAATATGACCTTTATATTGTAAATATGCAGTGGTGATGTTTCTTTAATGACAAAAGAGAAATATTAAAAAAATAGCAATTACTTTGTTACCCAATATAAAATAAATGATAAAAATGAATAATAACAATAAAAAAAATTATATAAGATATCTGTTAGTTTCCTAAATCTAATTTGAACTTGGGATAGGTAAAGTGTGTTATCAGATGGTATTGAGAAGATATTAACATTAAATAGGAATAGATTGTTTACTATTTTAAAATAATCCTCAATTTAAATACTGGAGGATAATAATTATCATCATTATAAAAGATAAATGTTATATAGTCATTTTTAATTAGTTTGTTTTAATAATTAATCAACTATTAATCAACCTTACTTAATAATATTAAAGTTTTCATTCTTAAGAGAAGCAAATACAAATCATTGCTTAATAGACCTAGATGATTTTTGCCACATTAGATTTTTTAATTTTGCCTCAAACTCTTACTGGATTCAGTTCCAGGTGCTATTCTGCTAACAAATATAACTAGATCATTAGGCTGCCTTGTTAAATAATACATAACAATGAAAAATTAATACGAACATGCAAGAGTGATGCATAAAATATTTCTTTTAGATTTAAACAAAGGCAAAACTCTCCATATAGTAGTGCCACCCTGTGCCAACCAGAGTAATCAATGGATTCCAGAAGGCATGTGCATAAAATCCCTATCTAGTGCCTACTCATCTAATATCCCCAGACTAGTTTCTGGCTTGTGACTATCATCAATGATGAGCCTTGGATCTGAGATCACTGCATCTAGATCAATGCAACCCTCTATCAGCCTCCTTTTATCTACTTTACTACAAAACTATGACAATAAAATTGAAAACTCAATAATATTTTCAATCTAAGCTCAATAGCATATATAGTCATATGGGTCTGAACTCAATTCAGCACCCATACATTTTGGTCTCTTTGGCTCTTAAACAATCATAGCCACCACTATCCTATTAGGCAGGATTGGTGTTAAACCACCAAACATCACATGATCACCATCTCTTATACTAGCACATAATTGTTGTAAACAAAGGCAAAACTCTCCATACAGTAGTGCCACCCTGTGCCAACCAGAATAATCAATGGATGCCAGAAGGTTTGTGCCTAAAATCCTTATCCAGTGCCTACTCATCCAATATCCCCAGACTAGTTTCTGGCTTGTGGCCATCATCAGTAAGGAGCCTTGGATCTGAGAGCACTGCACCTAGATCTTAGAATCTAATGCAACCCTCCAGCAGCCACCTTTACCTCTACTTTACTACAAAACTATGAGAATAAAATTGAAAACAATATTTTCAATCTAAGCTCAATAGCTTATATAGTCATATGGGTCTGAACTCAATTCAGCACCCATACATACATTTTGGTGTCTTTAGCTCTTAAACAACCATAGTATAAGAGATGGGGGTCATGTGATGGTTGGTGGTTTAACACCAATCCTGTCTAATAGGATAGTGGTGGCTATGGTTGTTTAAGATCCAGTTATGTGCTAGTATAAGAGATGGTGATCATGTGATGTTTGGTGGTTTTATACCAATCCTGCTGAAAAGGATTGTGGTGGCTATGGTTGTTTAAAAGCCAAAGGCACCAAAATATTGGTGCTGAATTGAGTTCAGACCCATATGACTATATAATCTATTGAGCTTAGATTGAAAATATTGTGTTTTCAATTTTATTCTCATATTTTTGTAGTAAAGTAGAGGTAAAGGTGGCTGCTGGAGGGTTGCATTAGATTCTAAGATCTAGGTGCAGTGCTCTCAGATCCAAGGCTCTTTACTAATGATGGCCACAAGCCAGAAACTAGTCTGGGGATATTGGATGAGTAGGCACTAGATAGGGATTTTAGGCACAAACCTTCTGGCATCCATTGATTACTCTGGTTAGCACAGGGTGGCACTACTGTATGGAGAGTTTTGCCTTTGTTTACAACAATTATATGCTAGTATAAGAGATGGTGATCCTGTGTTGTTTGGTGATTTAACACCAATTCTGCCTAATCTTTTAGATTTACTCAGCTACATAAGAATGACTAACTCCAGTTAGCATTGAGGTTGAAACTAAATGAGAAAGAAGTGATTATGAGAAAGTGTATTAAATATCTATCTGATTTATTGAACAATTAATTTTATTTTTGTAATAATATCATCTCAAAGCTCATACAGATTAGTAAATTTCACTTGGTGTACTTGTTAATCCAAGATAATCTATATTTAACACAATCCATTTTTAAGATTGCTTATACCTTGGTCATTTATTATATTTCATATTTGCTTTGAGAATTCACAATTCAGAAATAGCATTTAAATATTTAGCTTCATAATCCATTATCCTTTGAATGTTATTTAAATATTTAGCATTGATAATTCTTAATGCAATTCATTAATCACTGGATACAGATTCATACTTTTATTAGTGTTTTTTCCATGCAGTGATTTAATTCATTTGTACAGATTTTGCACTCTATCAGTTTATTTCAATACAGTCTATATTTGTAGAAAATAAAATATTATTTACATATATTGTTGCAAGTTATAACATTTAAATACTACTGCATAGTAAATCGAAAGATTTCATGCTGTATGTTTATAATTAGAACTCGGTGAGTTGAGTGTGAAGATATTTAAGATTCACGCTGGCAGATCTAAGTACTTTGGACTGGCTTGGATATATAGACAGATAAGTAAAGAAAACAGTGGAATCTACTCTTTTCTTATTAAATTCCCTCTCCCAGTATTGCGATCTGATTGGCCAAATGCTTGAGAGGTTTGCACTCTCAGTTTATTTCAATACCGTCTGCGTTTGTAGAAAATAAAATATTATTTACATATATTGCTGCAAGTTATAACATCTAAAAACTACTGTGTAGTAAATCAAAAGATTTCACACTATGTTTTATAATTAGAACTCGGTGAGTTAAGTGTGAAGATATTTAAGATTCATGCTGGCAGATCTAAGTACTTTGGACTGGCTTGGTTATATAGACAGACAAGTAAAGAAAACAGTGGAATCCACTCTTTTCTTATTAAATTCTCTCTCCCAGTATTGCGATCTGATTGGCCAAATGCTTGAGAGGTTTGCACTCTCTCAGTTTATTCCAAAAGATTAGAGTTCATTATTTCTTTAATTTGAAATATAAAATTGATCTATACATTTATAGATCTTTAATCCATGATGCTAATAATTCTGATCATATCTCTAATAAAGCAAATAGTTTATTACTCATAACAAAGTAATTGTCATTATTTTTAAAATCAAAATTCATTTGCCTAAGTAACAAGTTTATAAGGAGGCATATTTGAGTTGAAAAAATTGTTTTTAAATGTTTTTCCTTTCATAATTTAAGATGGGACAAATTTACACTATTGAGGCATATGTATCTTTTTTGAAGTAAAAGAATGATTATTTTACTATATTCTCTGGAAGAATAACATAAGCAAATTATTTGAAATTAATAAATATAATTTTCTAAAATATATCGGCTATTTACCATTATTTTCAATTAAAGAAATTTAGCGATCTAATATTCTATTCTCCCGAAATGAACTCATTCATATATATGCAGCTCTGGCCTATAGCCTTTTCAGATCATCTCGCTGTTCAAGCTATCATCAAATTGCAACCACACCTTTATACATCAACCAACCTTCCCCAGACGATGAGATTACTCAGCAGGCACAGTATTGCCCCCAATTAATCTCAGACATATACATCACCTTTCAAGAACAGAAGATATGGAATCTATCAACGCATTACAAAGATGGGGATGACATTTACTAACTTTCACAATACAAAAGTTTACTAACCAATACAATAGATACCCAGAGAAAGGGTTATATAACTTTGCTAAAATTGTTCTATTTCTTCACCTGCTTCTTTTAATATATCAATTATAATTCCATCATTTCCTGGAGCCTTTCCTTTCTTCATGTATACTTAATTGCATGTCTCACTTCTTCATTTAAAATTCTGGGCAATTCAGGAGATGTAATAGATATAGGAGGGTACTTGTTCTTTGTTACTATATAATTCTTGATTAAAATCTTCTACAATTTCATGATGTCATGTCTCTTTTTAGTAATAATTCCATCTTTTTTCTTATTGCAGATATAAATTTCCTACCAATACCAAAATGTTGTTTTAACATTGTTGAGACTTTATTTTCTTCTACGGCTTTTCCTTGCTATTTCACAGTTATACTTTCTTATATCATTTTCAACTCTTTTCCATTACCATTTTACAAAATTCGAGATATTCAATTCTTTTTAATACATCATTTTTGTATATCTTTATATTCCTTCTTTTTCTTCATAAATTCTCTGAGTCTCAGTAGAAATTTTATTAGTCAATTCCTGCTTTTTCTACCAGCTATGTTTGTTGCAGTTTTTAAAAGTGTATCAGTTATTTTCATATTAATTTCATTCAAATCTGAATCATGTTCAAAATCTCCTAACACTTGACACCTATTTGCAAGTTCTAATTTAAATTCAGTTGGAATGTTTCTCAAGATTAGGGATATCAACTGTAAATATTGTTTTTCTTAATAATTTTTTTGTCTCTCCTATTTTTACATTAACAAGTAACTTACACCTTACTATTAAGTAGCCACTTCCTGTGTTAAATTTATTAAAGAACATTACAATCTTGAAATATGTATTTCCTGTTAGTCAAAATATAATCCAATTCTGCTGTACCTTCATTTGGATGATTCCATGTCCATTTCCTTTTAACATTTTCTCAAAAAATGGATTCATAATATGAAGTTTTTCTTTTTCTGCAAACTCCCTGATCCTAATGTCTCTCTCATTTCTATTACCATAACCAAAATTCACCTACAGCAATTTCATCTTTCATTTGTCTACCAATTCTAGCATTAAAGTCTCCATAACAATTTTTAAATGTTGTTTACTCTGATCAAAAAGTCACTTTTACATTCATATAAAAATCTTCTACTACTTCATCACTATGAGAACTTTGTTAGGGCATAAACCTGAATTATCTGCATTTGGTATCTGCTATTAAGTTGTATAACTAATCTTGCCACTCTATCCAAATACACAATCAATCTCCACCTTCTTGTTCTTCCACTTTTTATTTATATTGAATCTACTTCACTTGTATTTCCAATATGTGTGACTTTATAATTCAGTATATGTCCACTTTTTAAATCAATTG
Organism: Epiperipatus broadwayi; assembly: GCA_028023455.1. Taxonomy (NCBI): domain Eukaryota; kingdom Metazoa; phylum Onychophora; class Udeonychophora; order Euonychophora; family Peripatidae; genus Epiperipatus; species Epiperipatus broadwayi. The sequence continues at coordinate 10,324,818 of JAQFVV010000032.1, forward strand.
CTTCTTCTCCTTACTGTTCTAACTTCACAAAAGTCCAATAATGTCCCATTTAATATAAGACAGTTCTTCTTCTAATTCTTGCAATCTTCCTTCACTTGAAAGTAATCTGCAGTTGTAAGTACCTAAATTAAAAGTTGTGTCATCAAATGACAGCCTGAGTCCGCAATCAAGGGGATTCTTAGCACCCTACGCCTTAGGCCACCAACCGCTGCCTTGGTTGGCGGCTTTTTGCAACCTTCTGAGAATAAAAGAGACACATGCTTTATTTTTGTCTGTCATAGAGGTATATATGTGTTGGGAAAATATTTATCATTTACACAAACATTCATTCCGCCTTATCAGGCACTTTCCGAAAAGAACATAGTGTTTCTTGATTTTAAACTCAAGAGAATTAAAAAGCCAATAAACTCACAATGCTGGCTAATGCGTGTTGGTAAGCAGTCCATCCATGTTGGCTATACCTCTGAATAATCACATAGTAATAACAGCTACCATGACAAAGAATGTATGGAGTGGACATTGAGAATTGCCCCTGCTTTCGGTTCCTTTAAGGCCTCCAGAATCAAAAGGTCTCTTTTCAGTTAATAGCAGCTCCTTTCTGCAACCTCTGACCAATTAAAATAGACTAAATAACCTTAGGATAGATAATTTCTCTTATTTTAAGTAAAAGTATGTTTCCTTTACATCTGATCTTTTGATTTTAAAAAAAGAAAAAAAATACTACATACGATTTAATATATTTTCCAGAAAGCCTAATATTAAATATAAGAGAAATAAGTTAATAGTAGTTACTTTTTTATGCTGTTATCTGTCATTTATATATAGTAATCACGAGTAACATTATCATTATTATACAATATTTGTTAAAGATTTATGGTAAATTTACAAATATTTGTAAATATCTAATAGCTGTATGTGTGTCAATTATCATTGTTTTTATTATGTATATACTTGTATGCTGTGTGTAATCATTTATTAACTTATAATGCATACATTGTATAACTTTAATACATATACATTTGAATTTTTAGGTGGTTTGTTTTCTGTCTTAAGAGGAATAGTCTCCCCAGCTGAGCATATAAAGGGTATTTAACTAGGTTATTTTGAATTTCTGCTCTTATATTACATTCTCTCTCTTCGAGAATAGTATCCGTATCCATCATGGACCTTTATAATTATTTGTTCATTCCAAATGGATAAAATAAAATTTTGTATATATATGAATAATAAATTCAAGAGCTTTTTCTCAATTAAAACCTCTGTTTAATGGTTAGAGGTAAGTTCATGGTATATAATTTATCAGTAGCAACATGAGGCTCAATAGAAGTAATGTCCTGAGAGAAGTTAGAGAGGGATTGTCAAATAGGAATTGTTAATAATGAGAAAATAAAAAAAAAGATGCAATAAGTAGTTAGTAGAGTTAAGATAGGGGATTGGCACAGATAATGTAATAAGGCAGATATAAAGAAATGAAAAAAAAAAGTATAATGTCTATAATTAAAAGGATTTACATTCAGTAGGGAAATAGTTTGAGGTGCTTTGAATGATAGCTAATTCTGCATAGTGAAGGAACATATGGGCATATTATATAATTGAAATAAATATTGTAGAAATTTTAAGTATTTTGAAGTATAATTAGTTGTAAAAATAATAAAGATTTGGAATATTGAATTAGGGTAAATGGGTGTTAATACGATCGACATTTAAAAAGAAAATGGAAAGTCAAATAAAGAATCCAGAAATGACACAAGATACTTGCAAGAAAGAACAAGCTGTCATCTATGATAGAGATGATACAACAAATGTTAAAAAACAATTTAAGGAAAGTGGATGAAAAGTTTAAAGAAAATCAACAGAAAAGTGAAATGAAGTGAAATGAGTTGCAACAGAAAATGGATGAAAAGTTCAGTGAAATGCAACAAAAAAGTAATGAAAGATTTTATGGCATGAAATGTGAATGTGAAGAAAAATTTAAAGAAACATAACTAAGGGGAAATATGTGAGGAGATGAGAGCAGTACAGGTAAAATAGAGAACCTGATGAATGATTGGGATAAGAGGTTTAACAAAAGAAAAGAAAAGCAGGAGCAGGAAGAAGTGTTAAAGATTTAGTTTCACAAGTTGTAGGAAATAAAATGAAAATGACTAATCAAGGATGAAATTACAAGAAAATGTATGTGATCTGAATATAAAAATTAGAGATTTAAAAGTTGTAACTGATGAATTAATCGGGGAAAAAGACCATTATCCATAGAATTAATGAGATAGAAGTAGGGATAGTGAGACAAGTAAACCAAAAGAACATGATAAGTAATGATTCTGAATATGTGGATAGGTGTAATGTATGAAAAAGAAAAGCTGAAAATTTAAAACCTAATATCACTAGCTGTGGTAAGACATTGGCTGATATTAATCAGTTTTTAAAAATTATTGTATTAGAGCTTAAGATGGTGATCCACCCAGTGAACATCTGAATAGCTTGCAAAGATATTTTTATCTTAATATAATCACATATGAATGTAGGCTGGACATTTCCTGTAGCCTTTTACAATTTGATGCTCTAGCTTGATGGGACATTATTTAATCAATCTGTAACATTTAATAATTATAGAGATGCTTTGATGAATAATTTTTGGTCAGAAGAACATCAAAGAGCTATTAAGTATCAAATAATGCAAGAGAGATTCCATGCAGCAAGTGCAGAAGGCTATTCCCAATTCTTTAGGAGACAAGTGCCTGTGGTTTATCTGAGAGTCAGATTATAAGAGTAATTTGACATAATTTGCCTTTTAGAATTGAACAAATTATTCTGAGCATTGATAGGAAAACAATTGAGCAAGTAATGGAGTTTCGAAATGCAATTGATATGAATCAACATAACCAACCAAATAAACATGGAGAAAGTGTCTGAACTCTACACATATTAATGCAATAGAAGTGCAGATAGTATAGACCATGATATAGAAAGAAAAAGATGATCAACAAATAGCTTTTAAAGAATGTGCATGATCCACAGAATTGGAAGACATTCTAATATGATGAATGATAGAAATCATCAGTTGTCACCATCAGCATGTAAAAGTTCTTGAAAGAGAGGCATATCACCAGAAAAGAATCTGGATGTTACATGGAGAGCTTGCTGGAACCAACAAAAAAATCATTTGAGATACCCAAATCCCAGAACAATCAATTAGTTACAAAAAAAGATAATATTAGTAATGGATATTGGATAGTTGGTATGACTTAGGATTTGCCCTTTTGATTCTTAGAATAATATCATGGAAAAAGCAAATGTACTCTTGTAAGACCATCAAACATAGCAAGTGTGACAAAAATATAAGAATAGATATAATAGATAAGAGAACAGTTTGCAGAGGAGTAATATTGCTGCTTGTGGAAAATGGATGAATCTTGACTGTTTAGTTTATCAAGTTTTGCTTTCAGTACTGGTGATGGATGGATAATTTTATCATCAGAATGTTAGTGCAATGTTTCGTGTAAGTTACTGGAGTGTTTCTATCTTAACATTAACAACCCATTTTCAAATGTGATAGTTTTTGTTTTGTATCATAGACAGTTAACATAGTCCTACCATGAACTCCATGCCTTTAATTGTCAAAGAAAGTGATCAAGGCATATATATTTTGAAGTTGTTGACTTACCTGTAAATCTCAAGAAAATGAGCAAGGCTTTATATAAACATTTTTGTGTTGCTTAAATGTTTTTTTTTGTATTTAAGTGTTCAAATTGAAATGGCACTCTTGTTATTCATAACATATTCTATACTTATTGTCCAGTGGTTGGATTCTGTTTATCTGTGCTGCAAGTTGATGGTCATTCTCTTGATAGTGGAATGCAAATCCTGTCTCTCAAAAACAGGCACACAAATCAATTTTAGTTGTTTAGGAAGAGCAAGTATTTTAGTGGCAGATGAGTGGAGTAGCTCTGAAGTCATCTTATTACTCAAGTGACTTTGTAAATGACACTGATGTAAGAAATAATAGGGTAGCATTTAGAGTTTCTAATATCTACATAGATCAAATTGGCATGGTGCTAATATTAGAATCCAATAAATGTTGGAAAGAAAAAATAGAAATAGATATTTTATTGTTTTCTTTTTTTTTGGAGGGGTATTATAAGGCTCGAGTGGAGTTCTCAATCTAGAGACATTCTGTATTGTAATATTTACAGTTTTTTTTGTTTTTATTTTATTAAAAAAATAAAATAGTAGTACAGTAAGATTAAGGAATATTTTATTTAAAATCCTTAAATATTTCAGTTATATTAATCTATAAACATGTGAATGTTGATTATGATCACAAACATAAAATATTTTATTTTAATTGGATTAATTAATATTGTCATTGGGTAACCTGTCATTGTTAAACATGTTGGTATAATTGGATAAGAGAAAGGAATTTGTTAATAGAATCGTATAAATTTATATGATAATATATAAATTGAAATCGAAGAATGTCTATTTATAAAATAAAAATACAAATATTAATTAATTATTTTTTTTTATAGATAACTTTTAATTGAATAAATGCAATTATAGAATGGGGTGATGGTGAAATGGATTTAAACCACATAGTAATAAGTTTAAAAAGAAAGGGGTTTGGTGGTAATTTGTTTTTAGTTTTAGTTTAGCATCTGGCTTGTGAGAATAAAGATTGAAAACATTTTGTTGTTTAAAATATCAGATGAGAAGTTGAGCCGATATATGTGATTGGAGATAATTGATTCCTAGTTGCTGTGGTAGAGGAGAATTTACACAGAGGTAATTTTGATAAAAATCTTTCACTTGTTTTACAAAATTTGAAGTAATGGAAAATAAAATTATGATGGGCTAAATTTAACATATGCTCACTTAAATTCTGAAGACATATGGAGCTATCTATGATTAAACCAGTGGAGGTAATACCCTATAAAAAAGTTTAAACATGAAATGAGATTCAAGAAGTTGCCTTAAAAATATCTTTTAATGGGGATTTAAATCTGTTTCCACCCTTGATTAAATATCTACTTATAAGAAATATGATTTAGCCATTAATCTTACTAAAAATGTATTTTTCATTTATTTAGTCATTTATGCTTTTTGCAAATTTTTATTTAAAAGACTTGATCTGTGTGTAACATTAATATTTCAATGCAAACATATGAGAAGACTATATTCTATGAAGAGAAGATTTTTTTTGGTTTTATAGAAAAACTCTATTAACGAAACATTAAGTATGGCTTCTATTGGATTGTGAATATAAAGAAGAAAAGTAAATGCTTTGGAACTCCTGAACAGTTAAATGAATTAAATGACCTTGAGGTAGGGAAATTGCCTTATTTTAAAGTAAAAGAGTGTTTTCTTTTGTATGATCATACTTGACATTATAGAATATCAAGGTTAGATATAATTTATTTTCCAGAAAAGGCATAATAATAACTTGTATTAGTTAATTTTTTTTTATGCTACTAATTTTCAATTTATATATATATATATGTAGTAGTCATGAGTAACATTATTATTATTATTATAGAATATTTGTTAAAGATTTATTGTAAAGTTGCAAAATATTTGTAAATATGTCTATGTATGTGTGTCAGTTGTTATCATGCTTTTTTATATGTGTATGTTGTGTGTTTTCTTTTATTAAAGGATTAATGAATAAAAGGTTGTTTTTCTATTCCTTCGTGTCAGCCATTTGATGGCATTGATGCTAATCAAAAACACATACATATTACGATTCCGGGCTGGGCCTGTGATTCTATCTATATAAATATTGGCTTTTTTAGTTTTGTAATAGGAAATTAGAGGAACTAATAGTAAACAATATTACTATTTAAAAAACAAAAATTTTAGAAATTCACATTAAATTTAAAAATGATACCCGAATAATTGACATTTTTTAGACAGTAATTAATCATAAAATGGGTTGTTTTTGTTTGTGTATATCTATAAAAAGTTACGGTATTTTTTTAATGGAAAATAATATGCATTTATACATTTTTTAATTTACACAAAATTTCTACATTCAGACTAAATTTAAAAATGATACCCGAGTAATTTGCTTTTTTCTTTTTTTTGACAATAATTAATCAGAAAGTGGGTTCTTTTTGTTAGTGTGTATATATATAAAATACTGTTCTTTAAATACTACATTTAAAAATGATACCCGACTATTTTTTTTTTTTTGGACAGTAATGAATCAGAAAATGGATTGTTTTTGTTAGTATGTAGATATCAAAAGCCGTAATATTATTTAAATACTAAATTTAAAAATGATACCCGAATAACTTTTTTTTTGTATTGACAGTAATTAATCAAAAAGTGGGTTTTATTTTCTTTGTGTGTATATATATATAAAAAGTTATGGTCTTTTTTGAATAGAAAATAAGACGCAATTCTACATTATTCAATTTACCCACAACATTTAAAAATTCACACTCAATTTTCAAATGATACCCAACTAATTTGCTTTTTTTTTGGACAGTAATTAATGAGAAAGTGGATTCTTTTTGTTAGTGTGTATATATAAAAAGCACCGTCATTGAAATACTCAATTGAAAAATGATACCTGACTAATTTGCTTTTTTTTTTTGACAGTAATGAATCAGAAAGTGGGTGTGTATATATAAAAAGGTACTGTTATGTAAATACTAAATTTAAAAATGATAGCCAACTAATTTGTGTTTTTTTGGACAGTAATTAATCAGAAAGTGGGTTCTTTTTGTTCTTTTTGTTATTGTGCATATGTATAAAAAGTACCGTAATTCAAATACTACATTCAAAAATCAAACCCGACTAATTTGCTTTTCTTTTTTTGGACTGTAATTAATCAGAAACTGGTTTATTTTTGTTAATGTGTGTACATATAAAAACTAATGTTATTTAAATAGTAAATGTAAAAATAATACCCGACTAATTTTCTTTTTTTTTTTGGACAGTAATTAATAATCAGACCTTGGGTTGTTTTTGTTTGTGCGTATATATCAAAAGTAACTTGTCATGGACGAATTCTCATGAAAACATTACTTTTCGCGTGATCGTCAAAATACGCTCTACCGCATCCTTAAAAGCAATTTTTGAGGGTTACCCATTCATAATGGAACTTTTATGACATTGTTAATTAATAAAGTTACAACATAACAGTAGGTCAGAGCACTTGAAAAAAACCATTTGTAATGAAATTTTAAATAATTATGACAGGCTAAAATCCACACATTCTTACATGAAAGTATAAAGAAAATAGATATTCTAGCATTACGATAAAGTTACTAACGCAATTAACTATGGCAGCCAATAAGGCATTTGTCTGCGCTTTTAGCATAGAAAAAAGCCAGACCGGCTCAGCTGTCGGGGATTCTTTCTGTGTCTTATCATAGAAAGAGACCTCTTAGGTTGGGTATAGGCCACTGAAACGGTATATTTCTGACTTAGAAATAGCGCCATCATGCGGCTGACATGAGGGAATAGAAAACAACCGAATAAAATTGTATAAATTTATCACATGCCATTTTGATCTTGTTTGATTGTTTATTTCTGTGTTAAAAGGAATGGGTTTCCTAGCTGAGTATATAGAGGGTATGTAACTGGGTCAGTTTGAATTCCTGCTCTTGTATTATATTCTTTTCATTCAGAGAATGGCATCCTTATCCATGACAGCCCTGTGTAATTACTTGTTCATTCCAAATGGATAAAATGAAATTTTGTATATATATATGAATTGTAAATCCAAGAGCTTTTTCTGAATTAAAACTTTGCTTTTATGATTAGAGGTGAGTTTCTGATACGTAGATAAATTCTTGCCTTAGTCTTTTTAGGATTGATCAATACAAGAATTGGTTAATACTAACATCATAACAATTGTAAATTGCCTTCATCAGAAATGATCTTTGTAGCTTTCATATGATGGATGGAGTGATCTTCTGAATCAAGAATTAGCTTGTGATTGTCTTGGCCATAGGGTAGCGTAAGTAAAATATTTGATATATGACTAAACAATAGCACATCATTGATGAAATATTGGGAATGATAGTTTTTTGTAGTATGTAATCATAGAAAATTCTGCAGATTAAAGCTGCTTTATTTAAAAAATATTCATTTATTGAATTAACATCAATATCTTTTTCAATTAATTATTTAACCATGTTCATGTAATGTATAACATTGTATTAAGAAAAGCATCATGCATTGTGTTTACTTGAAATCAAATTTATCAATACTGTAAAATAAAAGATTTGATCCTAGCATGTTATAATACAATTCTTCAATTCAATATCTCTACCATATACATCAGTGAAGTAATATACATCCATTTTTTTGTTTATTTTTTTAATTTTACTTTTTTGAAAGAAATTTTAACTTTCAAATTGGGATCAAAAAATCGTAATTTTTATTAAAGTTTTTGTCAGACAGTTAATCAAATAGATGTTCTTTGATTTTTTCACAACATTGTCATTTATATGATTTTTTAGTTTAGCACCTTCAAATCCATTATTAATAATTTTCATTTTCTCTTTCTGCACATTGTTTTAGGAAGAAAATTTTACAATATAATTGCCATAAAACATATTTTTTCTAATCTTACCATGGTGACTAGTAAGTGATGGAAAATATTCAATTGTCAAAATTCATTAGTCTCTTTTAAGGCTAATTAATATTGCTGCTCTCGTTATTATAATTCTTTTACAAAAAGACAAACAATCATTGTTGCTGAAGTTGAATTATAAAATCTTGAAATTTGTTGACTGAGAACTGATATTATATAGGTGTAAAATTTTAGATTTAAATTGAAATTTTAAATGTTACTTTAATAAACATATGGTAAGCTGGGGCTTTTTTAATGTTTGAAATGTTTTAATAATCACTAAAATTCATGTTTTAATATATGAGAGCTGAGCTGTAGAAATTAGTCTATTTTCGATCATTTTCTTGAAATGGATATTTGTTACATTAGTCTTAAAAATGTTTAATTATTTCTATTTCAGATTTATTTAAAATTAGACATGAAGAATAAACTACCCCTGGGTCTCATTTTATGCGGATTATTTTAATGCGATTTTGAAGTTATGCGATTCATGTTTCTTCTTAATATCTTTCATATTTCACTATATTTATTAGATATCAAGATATTTAAATTATTAATAACTTATTTTCACTTGAAATACTTTTTTTTTTTTCAAAAATATAACGTTATATTAGCTGCTAATGTGAATGTGACCTGAGACTGTATTTAGAAACTTAGCTTCTATGTAAATAACCTACTTATATTAATGAGTAAATAATAATAATAGATTTATACTTACATATAAAAATATCGCAATAAATATTCAAAAAATTTAAACTTTTAAAACGTATTTTGTTATATATAACAGAAATAAATAATCTTTTAGATTTTTAAAATAAAAAATGAAGATTTTATAAACTGAAAATAATCTTTCTAATGATAATGTATAATCTTTTTGTTTTGATTACGATCTCATTTTTTTAATATAGAAACAGAAAACCATTAATACAGCACAAGACTGAAAATGGCACTAGTTGTACATCACATCACAAATAAAAATAAAGTGGCTAACAGGTTTCTCTGGGCATAATTGCTGAGAGATTCTTGACTTCGTTTAAGGAGAAGCCACATCACATCGAATCTGATTTCTTACCAGTTTACAAATGAACGCTAGTGTTAATGATTAAAATTTGTATGAAAAATGTAAAATTAAATACTGTAGTTAATAAAAAATGTAAAAAAAGTTTGTCTTGTATTAATTTTTTTCTAATATTTGAAATTTTTTATTAGTCATACTTTATTTGCTTATCTTTTTAATGCAAATTTTAAAGTAATTTTTCCTTGTTGCTTTGCTTTTATGTGAATTCTGAAAATTACAGACTTTATCCCCCATTTTTCAAGGTAAGTTAAGTCTATTTTTGTGCGATTTTTCTAATGCGGGTTTTCTGTGGAACCTATCTACCGCATAAAACTAGACCCAGGTGTAATCATGGGCTCAAAATGCCTTTATTGAAATTTTAGATTTACATTCAAATGTAAACTATTATATTGAAATCTATGATAGGGTAGTATGGGAATATCATTATTAGTTCAGCATTACGATTTAGTAATTAATTGGATGCCAGTAAGCAATTACTCTTTTCCTAAATTAAACAATGCATATTAATTATTATTTTGCATATTTCATTGACATGTTTTTTTGAAGAGGGAGTACCACTTTTATTTAGATTTAGAAATTTCAGCAATTTCCAGTTATGACTATTTTATAGTTTTTGGAGATTTTAATGCCTAAATTGACTGGACATATAAATAAGATATAATTGACAGATATGTTTTGACTAAAATATATAATAAAAGATACCCACTGACAAATTTGTTCTCAGGTTTGATCTGATAAATATATTTTTAGCCACCTAATTGTTTGCAATCTTGGATCATTATTAGTGTCAATACAAGAAACCATTTGATTAAATATATAAGATTATACTCTTTTGTGCTAGTTGATGAGAGCAAGCTAAAATATTTATACATTGCTGTTATCATTTGGAGAGAATGTGAAAGTAATCGAAAGAATGTTAGACACTGATTCAAAAGCTAGAAATAATTTTTTCAATGAAAATAAAAATTATTATGCATAATATAATACTCAAGATTACAAATTCTATCACAATTAATAAACATTTCTCCACTTAATTTTTTAAAAATAAAACTTCTTTATTTTATGAACCAAAATTATTTTCTATATTATATATTGTGCCAAGGCCAATTTGGGACATGTATATAAAATAATTTTGTCTAAAAAAATTATTAAAATAAAATAAAAAAAATCTTTCGTAAAAGAGTTTGAAATAAAAGATTAAAAGTGGGAAGGGTTTTTTCTTAAAGTCAAACTAAAAGTGTTATAAAAGAAAGTAAAGTTTTTCTAAATTAGTATTCGTAAAAATAAGTAATTCAAAATTTAAAAAAATATAAATATCTTTTCATTCAAGTTTATTATAATAAATTATATATGTGCGTGCGAGTGTAAATAAATGTCTGCCTGTTAGAAGAATATTAAAAAAAATATATATGTAAATGAAAGTTAAAAAAGAAATTATATTTGGAAAACACAGCGATGGCTATTGAGTTAAAGATTTAAAGAAACCACCCTAGCGGTGGGCTACTAATTAAAGATATAAAAACAATACGTTTATGAAAGCTACTACTAATTAAATTATCTTCAAAAACACATTGTCATAGGATTAATTACTAATGGAATTTTGACAACATTTATTGCACCTAGTGCCAGAGGATATTAAAACGAAAACAATTCGGATACATAAATAGCCAGATTTTTATCGGAGTTGGAGTTTTTTCAGTCTAATTGGCAGTGACAGTCTTGTTTCAGTTGAGATAACAGTGCATTTCTATTATGTATCCAGAAACAAAAATGCATTGTTGAGCAGCTTTTGAAAAGATACGCTCGTGCTTCAGCCCTTTTTAGTCCAACAAGATCATCAAAACCTGCCTGTGAAATAATGTCTGCATAACAACTCAGAAATCCTCCGTCAAACATTCAACTGTCTCCAAGAATAAAGCCAATGGATTCGCATAAAATCTCTTCAAGAAACGTCCAAATCTAACCCGTTAGATATAATCCATCAGAAGCAGCAGAAGCAGCCAACAACAAGCAATATCCCTGTTCCAAAAATCCTAGGTAAACATTTATTTATTATCATTTATACGTAGTAGCCACCGCTGTAATTCGTAAATATTCAAGATTCAAATTATATGAACTCTGTCATACATAAAATGAACTATTGATATGTGTGTTTAAGTTTAAATATTATTAATGCTTTATTATTATATTTGTGAATGGTATATGAGTTAATATGTGCGTGATCATTATATCAGTGTTATTAGTTAAATTAGATAAATACCAGTGTTCTACTATTAAAATCTACAAGAATATTTAAACTAGTTTAGAAATGTTAATTTAGAATGTGTGTGTATTATATTAGATTTATAAAGATGTTTAAATTTAGTCAATAAATGTTGGGTAATAAATTATCTTTAAACTTAATTAATGTTAATTAAAATAAAATGTCTTCAAACTTAAACTTTATTTGTCGGTCAATTCTTTTTACCAACCTTTTTATTAATTCTTTCCACCACAAATTTTGTATAATTTTATTATTGAATTAAAATTAGACTGAGCTAGTTTTAGGGACTGTTTTGAGCACTGGATTATTAGCCTACTGCCCGAATACGTTAGTCCTCAGACTAGCTGGCACCCCGGGGTTTACCCCGAAACAAATAAAGTATTTGGATAGTAGGGGTTTGAATCTAGCAGCCGAGATGGACCATTGTTGATAGTTAAAGCTATCAATAAGATCTCCCATTTTGCTTGAACGTGCCGGTTCGTCCACGTAACATTTATAAGATTATAAATGTATTAGGAAGGAGTTTGAAAATGGCCAAAACTTATATATACGTATAACTAAGTGGTTTCAGCGGTTCGACCCGGTACAATATATTAGAGAGTAGTATATACTGTGTAAATATATATGATTGTTTTGGAAATCTCTTATGTTTATTTTTAAGGATTATTCCTAAAAATATATGCAGATCTTATTTATAGTTTAGGTGAATGTATAATCTTCTATATATATGAATATGAAATGTAAATTTGGTTTCTAAAACAAAACAAGATTTAGAAGTAAAAATTATGCAGAGAATTATTTATATATTAGAAGTAATGGAAGCACAAAAAAGGCTATTTTTATTATATCACAATTAACTTTTAAACCAAGGACTGGCTTGTCATATTACAGGTAGATTTGTTAAAAACTCAACACCTGACTTTGGAATTAAAAAAGCAAACTAGAAATGATATAAAAAAATTTTTTATGAAAGTTTTCGAAAAAAAAAAAAGTTGTAGAAGAATTTGGAATTGCTTGCAGGTTTTTTTCAAGTATGAATATTTTAAGTAGTCTTAGAATTAATAGAAACAATTTAAACAGAGAAAAATTAAGACACTTGTTTTTATAAAATAGATTTGCAAAACCTTTAATTTAAATCTAAAGCATTTATTATTAATGAAAGACAACCTTTTTATCTCTGAAATTGTGACAGAAAAATCCCCCTCCCCCCAAAAAAAATCTGCTGTTCTAAGAAAGAAAAGAAAATTATACTTTCAACAAGTTAGCAAGAATGTTATTTAATTTTTTTTTTCTAAATGGATTTTAAAGTTGGATACAATTTTATCGTGGAAAAAGAAGCTTATTTGTGATGATTGTAATGTACATTGTGAACTTTCTAAATGCATACTTTTGTTTGAACAGAAAATTGTAGGTATGTTTTATATTGAATTTTTTTTAAATGCTTTTATTGAAATTGGAAAATCAGTTTGTTTGTTGGTATATTAGTTTGTAAACCTTTGATCTTTTTTAAGATAGAATGAAATTTTAAATTGAGTTTTAATTGATTTAATTCAATAGAATTGCTTGAAATTTGATAAATAAGTAATTAATACCAGGATAGTTCATATGGGACACTAACCTTTTTGGTAGTCACTTTGTTTCTAAGATATGGAAAGAAATAGGAGAAATATTGAATATTTTTTGATATCAAATTTAAATTTTTTTCTTAAAACTTTAATATGATTTGAGTAAAACTCATGAGAGGGCAGTATATTTTAAAATTGACATAATAGAATTGGTTCAATTTTGAGACACATCTTAGAAAGCAGCAGTCATGTAATTTGACAATAACATATTTAGTGTAATTACTTTCAGAAATACAGAACAGTGGGCAGATACAATTTTTAAGTATTTTGATATCAATTATAAAAGATGTTCAAAAAGTTTAATGTTTTAAGCATTTCCTACACAAGGTTGGTATATATATGTTTGGTTTAGTATTTTGTTTCATTTCAAGGGTTTGATTCAGCATTTAATATATTTAGAAAAAATAGAATTGGTTAAATTTTGAGGCACACCATTCCATAGATATCAATAACACTGGAGGATTACCAAAGGAATTGGAAATAGGTACAAAAGTTATGCTATGATACAATATTGGTATTTCAAACAGATTAGTAAATGGAAATAATGGATTTATCACTGACATTGTGTGGCCCAAATTTCATCAAAAAATGTATGAGTCAGACATACCATCAGTGTGTGTAGACTTTGGCAAACAGAATACATATATTACCAAAAGCAATACAATTCCTGCTAAATTTAGTTATGAAATAGCTGAAAGGAAAATGCTTTTATTGATCCTCTCATGGGCATCTACCATGCATAAAATTCAAGGTTGAACTGTAGACAATGCACTTTTATATTTGGGACTTAAGTTTTTTGAAAAAGGACAAGCATATGGTGGATTGAGTCATGGAAGATCCTTGATTAGTCTTAGAGTAGAAGAATTGGAATGATTAAAATTGATTGGAAAAAAGCCTTACAATAAGTAAGCATTGGCAGAAATATATCAGATGAGAAATAAATTAGTACATATTGAATAAAAGACACAAATATTAAGTCAAAACAACATTAATATTTTGGCATTCTAATTGTTTAGAATTTTTAAACATTGATATGAACATCTAATAATAATAAAAAACACTTCTTTAAAAAGATTTTAGAATATTTTATAGATTATTTTGCAAAATTGAATTAATATATAGATGAATTTCTTAATAAAAAGATAGTTACAAAATTGCTAACGCTAAAATGTTAAAAATAATAGAGATAAAAAAATTTTAAATATGAAATGCTTTTATTTATTGTACACTAAAAGAAAAAAAAACAACCTTCTTCAACAACCATTGGGGTTTTAGATTCAACTTGAAATAAAAGCAAGGGTGAGGGAGGGTGTCCAGAAATTAATTAAGTCAGTTCCCATTTTTTATAACAAAGGTTGTCTTAATTCATTTTTGGACACCACCCATGTTTTTATTTCCAGTTAAATCTAGAAACTGCAGTGGTTGTTGAAGAAGTTATTTTTTTTCTTTTTAGTGCACAATAAATAAAAGCATTTAATATAAAAATGTTTTTTATCTCTATTAAAATTTTTATTTTATGTTTAAATTTAGAAAAAAAAAAAGATAATTGTCTGCTGTAATATAAATTTATTTTACTAAAGTATATTAAATTAATATATTTGAAACTATTTAATGTTATACTCCCCCTCACCAATTATTTAATTAGTCTACAATATCAATACTGGTGCTAGTAAAGTATGCTTTACCATTTGGTGGAGCCACCATCCACATATCAACGGAGGAGAGAAAAATGTAATCAATAAGTTTCATATTTTTTATTTAAAAAAAATTGAAATAAGAAAATATTATATTTAGAAAACAAACCTGAAAACAATATACTTAGCAATCAACCTATTAGAGAATGAGTAAAAACAAATATTTTTAATAAGTCGGATCAATACCAATATTCCATAATAAATTTACAGCATGCATATTTTTCACATTTTTCCGAAATGGATACTTTTTTGATTACAATTTATGAATTTATTGCTGTATGTTAAATTATTATTTACATTCATTCTACAGATGTAATTTATTATGAAATTGTGTTGCCCTCATAACCAATTTAACTTATATATAATGTTTGCATTGATGAAGCTTATTGAAAATATTTTTTTAATTATTGTGCATTGGTTTGATGGTTAAATATATTATTTTCAGAATTATTTTAAAAATATGTATACCATGGGTTAATTTCATGTAGTTTGACCTAAATGTAACTTTTCTGCGTGCTATTTATTCATTTTGTTCAGAAGCTGACATATTTTTGGATTTCAATTTGTTATGAATTTTTTTTTTTTTCACCAATTACTGATTTATGAATTACGCAGCTCATTTTTTATATTGTTATGCTTTTCAATTCACAAACTGGGTTTGTAATTTAATTTATTATGGAATTGTGTTTGCTCTCATTGCTAATTTAATTTTTCAGAAATGTTTGCAATGATCACATTTATTTTAAAAGATTTACTTTTTAATTATTGACCATTAAATATATTATTTTTAAGCTTGTCTAAATATATTATTTTTATGTTTTCAAATATGAAACTTATCTATTACCCCCCCCTACTCTATTGGTATATGGGGAATGACTGTACCACTGAATAAAGTATACACTTTACTAGTACCAAGATATTTCTATCTTGCTATACACAAAATTACATCATTTTATGTTGATTTTTCCTAGCATTTTATTATTTCATGTGTTATTGAATTTTGGTGTCAAGTTTCTGCATATTTTATTATTTTTCTGAAGTAATTCTATTTATCTAAGCATTTACGTGTCAAGAAGCATCATTATTTTTGACATATAGAATTAGGATTATCATCATTGATATTGAATATCACAGTGTTTTATCAATATCTCTTCATATATTTTTAATGCAAGATATACACTATAATATTAAATTAGAATAATAATAATATTTTAGATATATTTTAAACTTTCCATTCTATCTCACTTGCTTGAGACATATGAATAAAAACATATGGGGATGGTGTTGGGAAGATCTGATAAAATCTATCCAAATAAATAATTAATAATAATTACTACATATTTTTCTGAATTATTTGAATAGTATCCTGAATACAAGAAATTTGGCATTTGGAGATCAAACGGTAGACTTAAAATTTTGTAATTTTTTATTTTAGTAACATATATGTTGTATATTACTAAGATACTTGATATAAATAGTAATAAATATACTAAATACCTTGCCATTTTCTTATATATATATATATCCAGACACATCAGTATCAATTTCTGAAAAACAAAATTTGCAATTTCAAATCATCACTATTATGAGCCTCTAAGAATTGAATACAATACAGAGACATTTATACACATAATTTCTTGCAAGATCAAGTGGTTTGAAGTAAATATATATAATTTCCCAGTATTTAAAATATGAAATTTATTTATATTTCATAAATGAAATAATGAACAATGTGGATAAGATATATATCTTACATCTATTTTTTTTTAATTTTCCTTTTCTAAGGAATTGAAGATTTTTATAAATTTATCTTAAGACTGCTTACCTTCTGTATCTGACATTGAAAAGAACTGTTGAAATCTTTAAAAGCTGTTGATGCTCTCAACAATTGAGAGTCTACTTATCAATATAATTTTTAAACTTGTTTCTGTCAGAAAATACAGACGACCAGGTAGCCTTTAAAAAGAAATGATGCATTTCAAAATAATTTATAAAAAATTAGTAGTGAAAATACAGTATATAAAAAAAGTTTTTTTTTTTTTTTGATCATTATATATTTTATTGAGTGTCTTAATATTGATTTTATCAGCAGTATAAATGCTATATACCTATAAAAATAATTATAAAGTTTATTTAAATTTTAAAATATTGAAATGGTTTTTATGATATTAATTATTCGCTCATCATAATCTTTTTATAGGTTTCTCTCTGGTGCTAATTATATTTCTACAAGGAACCTTCTTATAATGTTAAATTATTATTATTATTATTTTTAATTGTTATGGGTTTTAGTTAGTTCAGCATATGCTATCTTCAAACAAAGAACTATGACACAAAAAGATAAAGTTATGAATTTATTAGTCCAACTTCACAAAAATGTTTAACTCTTGTGAAATAGTAATAATAATGATGATGGTGATATAGCTTTTTAAAATAAATATATAGAGCATTTATATTTCTGTAGATTGTAAAAGGAAATTTGCAATTCACTGAAAGAATACTCTTTGATTCCATTTGGAAGCTATTAAGAAACTATGCAAGGCAAATTTCTAATATTCACTCTCAGGCTCGGATTTAAGGCGATTGGGCCCAATCGGGCCTGCACTTGAAGGGGCCCCACATCACCACCAAAATTAAGAAAAAGTTATTTTTCAAAATATTGAAATTGCATTTTATTTAAATATTTAATATATAGAGGGCTCCACAAAAAAAATCCAATCGGGCCCCGCACTTATTGGATCCGGCCCTGTTCACTCTTATTATTTATTGCAACTGTTATGTGATTATTCAAATAGTAAATGAATGTAAATAGGCTGCTCATCAACATGCATCAGAGTATAGTAAGTTTATTAGCTTTTCACCTCTGAATTTAAAACTAAGAAATATTGCCTTCTCAGTTACATGATAGTTTTTAACTGCAACTTTAATTGATTCTCCTTGAGAATAAGATGAATATGTGTGTGAATGACATATTTATTAATTTAGTTAATACAGAAAGAAACACAGCAGATGAAATTAATCATAGAATTAAATTTTGATGGTGCACCTTTGGTAGATATATCATTAAAAATGAAGGATTTGGTAGGTGTGTTTTACCAAATCTTATATAAAGGATCTAAGACTTAGACATTCAACAGAAGAATAATACATGGATTTCAGATCATTGGATGAAGTATATATTAAAAAAGATTGCAAAATACTTGTAAAGAAATCACATAAGGAATGAATGGATGAAATAGGGAAGTTTGTTGGTATGATGTGCAGAAGATAGTTTATGGGTCAGACAAATTGAATTAAACTTAAAGCGTTCTTTATCATAGAGTAGAACAATAATTATTGAAAATGATAATTCTGTAACTATTTAGTTCAAAAGTGAACCACAATGTATGAGACACTTTGTATATATTATGTATACATAACTTAAAAGATAAAGAAAAGTATCATTGTAGATTATATATATTGAATGTGTCATTAGACTCTGTCCATTGAAAAATGATGTCTGCATTTTTGTTCCAGTTTTATCAATATTTCTTGCTCAAGTTTGTTTTTAATGTATAAAATTTTATTTGTGTTTATATTTGTAGTACTTGCAGTCAAATTTAATGATATTTGAAATATTTTTATTCTTTTAGAATTCAGTGTTTCATAATAATTTGTAGTTATTTTATCTTTATAAATTTATTACAGTATAATAGATTTATAATGAAGGAGGAATATTTACATTTTTGAAGTGATTTGGCTTAATTAGAAGCTTTAAAAAAACTTGGGAAAAGTAATATAAAAAGTATTTGAGATCACAATCAAGGAATTAAACTTACTTTTGTTATTGAAGTTATTAAAATGTAGTTTTATAATGTTGTGAATTCATTTTAAGCCTACCCTCAAATAATAGATTTATCCAGTCAAAATAGATAGAACATACAATATAGCTGACCAATAAAATTACAGTAAGAGTAAATGAATAGCCAATGACATAAAAGGCCAAGTGGAAAGGTAGATCAGTAAATCTAATCATTTTTAATAATGAAGGGTATCTGGTTATATAATGAAGGTCTATTTGAGAAGGTAGTTTGCCAATTTTACACAACTATCAAATGCAAGAGATAGTGAGCTTATCCAACATTTGATAGAATGCAGTAAGACATGCTCGAACCTGGAGCAATAAACTGTTAAGTACTGATGTCATTATACTGGCACATGAGACAAACTACCCATAAGCTGGAGGTGTCAGGATTTGAAAGGAGAATCTCAGAATGTCTTCCCATGCACTAGTTGTACTATTAACAACTAAACATTCACAATTCCATCAGCTTTTATGGAGACAAATCTTTATATTTAAACTGTTGTACATAATTAGTTATTACAAAAATCTATAATAAATAAACATTTATTTATTGAGTTATGTATTATTAATGGATGGCCCAGACATTATTCTGATGGGAATGCAGATATAAACACATCAGAATTGGCTTAATTATTATGAGATAGTTCTTCTTCCAATTCTTGCAATCTTCCTTCACTTGAAAGTGATCTGCAGTTGTAAGTACCTAAATAAAAAGTTATCAAATGGAAGTCTGGATCCGCAGTCAGATGATTCTTACATCCTCCACCTTTGGTCACCAACTGCTGCCTTGGCTGGTGACTTTATAGCCTCCTAGAAATAAAGGCCATGATTTATTTTTGTTTGTTATGATCGTATATATCTTAAAAATTTTTGTTTCATTCTCACGCACATTCATTCTACCTTATCAAGCAATTGAAAAGAAGGCCAAGGTGTTTCTTGATCTTGAACTTAGAGGTAAACAGTAAAAAAACTCACCATGCTGACTAATACATGTTGGTGAGCAGCCCATCCCTGTTCGAATACTATATGAATAATCACATAATGATAACAGCTGCAATGCTAAGAACATATGGAGTGGACATTAAGAATTTACCTTGCTCAGTTGTTTTAAGGCTCTCAAGAGGAATCAAAAGCTCTCTGCTCAGTTAACAGCAAACTACTTTCTTCAACCAAACTTAAAGATTAATATAACTTTTTTAATTAAACACACACACACATATTGAGTTCATTTCTGTTCTTCCCTGTGTAATATTTTTTATACATATATTTAATAATTACCACACCACCAAACATTCTTTTTAAATCATATGAATAAAAATCTTTTAAGAAACAAATGATTTTTTTTAATGGATTTTCACAATCATTTTAGATAAAACTAAATTATGGCTTATTTCTAGGAGCCTGTAATGTTAGCAGCCAGAAGTTAGGTACTGAAGGTAGAGAATACTAAGAATCTCCTGATTATGGACCCATGCTGTTATTTGATAACTTTTTATTCAGATATTTACAATACAGCAGTTCATTTTCAAACAAAAGAGGATAGCATGACTTAAAAGAACTGTTTAGCATTAAATGGGATATTGTTGGTCTTATTAAGAGTACACTAATTATAAATAAAAAGTGGAAAAACTACTGTGGAGATTGATGCTAGACAGAATGACAAGATTAGTTATTCAAATTAATGAAAGATACTTATGATTTACATCTCAACATGTTCTCATAATGATGAGGAATTAAAGGATTTTTATACAGATGTACAAAATGGTTTTGATCAAGTCAAAACAATATTTTAAAATTGGTCTTGGAGACTTTAATGCAAGACTTGGTAAATGACTGTAAAATGAAAATGCTATGAGTAAATTTGATTATGGTAATAAAAATAAGGGAGAACATAGAATTGTGAAGTTTGCAGAAAAAGTAATACTATTTATTATGAATGATTTTTTGAGAAAAATGTTAAAAGAAAATGAGCATAGAAGCATCCAAATATACGTTGACCAACAGAGAATATGTATTTCAAGATTGTAATGTTCTTAATACATTTAACACAGGAAATGATCATCAATTAATATGATGTAAGACATGTGTTAATACAAAACAAGAGAGACAAAAATTATTAAGAAAAAACAATTTTAACATTTGATATTCCTAATCTTCAGAACAACCTAATGAATTTAAACTAGAATTTGCAAATCATTTTAAAATATTAACACATTTTGAAGATGGTTTAGAATTGACTGTAATCAATGAAAATATTTTCTTTTAATATATCACTAATGAAGAACTGATTGGCTTACAAAGATTCTGGATTAAAATTAAGTGAAATACTATATTGTGTATTCATTAATTGTATTTTAGGCTTATAATCACAATATTGTATCCAGCAATAATATTGTGTATTATGAATAAGCTCTGTATTGTACAATTTCAGTATGAAAGTCACTATTTTGCTTTTGGATGACTTAGCATTATTCTAGGACATTATCAGTCTTACAAAATGTTTTTGTAAATTTTTTTTATTTTTATGATCATTATAGTGAAAAATCAATTATTTAATCAAAATAGTGGGTATATATTGATGATGATCGCTATTGTGAATCCTCACATAAAGGAAAAGTGCTAAGTAGAGTATACATGTATTTGCATTTTTTATTTGTTGTTTTTTGAAGCAGTACTTTCTGGAGAGTAATTTATAGAAATTAATGTAGATTGTGCCCTATAGGCACATATTTCATGATAAATTCTCTAAAAGGTATGCTTAAGAGCTTTATATTTTTTGCCATTCTTGTGGAATAGATAGACTAATAAGAAATTGTGATTTTCTAGATTTTTTTATTTTATATTTTTTAATTGCTCAACAGTTTTTTGTGCACAATGCTGTATTAAATTTTACTTTTTAGAATAATGCTTAATTAGAAAATTAAAATAATTAAATTGATAAATAATATATTTTTTCTCAGAAAAATAATCTATACTACCATGAGCAATTTAGAAGATATCCTCATCAGCAAATTATAAATACTTTAGGCTAGAGATTTAGTGGCGCTCTCTGATGGAGGATAATAGGTACAGATTATTTTATATGATATGAATATACATGGTAAAATTTGTCACATAACTAATTTTTTTTATTACATATTTGTTATATCACATACTTGTTCTAAGCAGTAAAAATAATGATAATAAAAAGAAAATACTAAAAATAATGGGTTTAAATATGTTTAATGCTCAAAATTTTATTTTGATCATCCTATTTCATCTCATAATAATTTGCCTTGAAGTATGAATTGGCAATATAAAGTTTTAGATGCAGCTTGCATTTGTGTTAAAAGTATAATACTGTTAATCTAATATCCTTAGGCTCCCAGAATTTCCAGTTTAATGATTTTGCTGGTAGAAATTACAATATTAAACAAAATTTTACTGGTAATTTATTGAAGAATAATTGCTTAAAAGAGTTCATTGATTTAATATATATATATTTATTGTATCTTTGAAGTCTATATATATTTGCAAGTATTAGAATTATTTACACACATATATTATGTATGTAAGGGAAATAATATTTACATTTATACAATGTTTATTATTAAAGAATAATGAACAAAATATTTTTTTTGTAAAAACGTGCTTTCCCCAAAAAACATTTATAAATGATTAATAATATATATATCTGATTATTATTTTTTTGATCTAGTTTTTTCAATTATTTAATATTTCCATAAATCAATAAAAAGAAATTAAACTATACATTTATGATATATGTATGCATATTAAACCAGTTGCTTTATCCGCTTCAAAAGTTCCATTGCAAAATTAAAACTAACTTTTATTTTTATGAAGTTATTTAAAAGTTTTATATGTTATAGTGCACATATGCAGCTATATTTTAAAATTCTCTATTTTTACTTTTTAGTTTAAAAATGTTTTTTTTTGACACTTTTTTTTAAAAAATCAAATTATAAAAGCATTTTAATTTTGGAAATTTTTAATTACATTCCTGTTTCTTTGTAATCTAATTTTAATTTATTTGTAAAAAAGAAAGCTGCGACCTAATTTTGCATTTACTTTTCTTTAATTAATTTTGGATAAGTTAGAAACCCTGGTCAATTTTTAATTAAGATTAAGCCTGAAATTGAGATTTGCCCTGGACAAAACTGCTAATTGAAGATGATGTGGGAGATAAGAGTGCATATAAATAACCCTGGAATTTTGGACATTATTATTCGGCTATTTATTTTATTCAGCATATTGAGTAGTTAGTTATTCAGCTATTCACTTTTATTCTACTTGTGACTTAGAGTGATTCAGCTTTTTAGTACACTAATAATGATACCTATTTAAATTGCCATGCTGCCATAAATTCTCAAGATTGTTGTCCACATCTGGGTACAACCATTGAGAATATTTATATATATATTGCTTATAATAACTTCTTTCATATACACTTTAATGCAACATTTTTTAAAATAAAACTTCTTTATTTTCCTTACAGTTTCGACTGTCCAGCAGTCTTCATCAGAGCTACAATATTTGAATGATATAAGTACATAACCATTACTTCATATTGTAACAGTCATATTTGTACATTCATGCAAAAAAATCCAGAGTTTTGGCAAATTATACCAAGGCTGATTTAGATGAGTTTGAGACCTCAAATCCGATCGTACCTCACCTCCTTTACCAACACTCCCTGACTTACTATCCTATGAATGACATAGATGAGGTCACACTCGGAATCTCTTAATTCGCGTGCCGACAGTAGCAAAGAGTGAAGCAAGAGACTCGAGAAATAATTAACTAAACAATTGACAGCTTAACTAAACACACACACAACTTATGGCTGGTTATATAATGCATATATTAATAAATATGAAAAGTGACTCAATACAAACAGTGAATAAGACAACATATATCAATATATTTAAAATTATTTAATCTTGTCAAAATAACATGAACAATAACAATTAAGTGCACTGGATATTCCACTAACAGGTGGTATGGTGAATATATGAACTATAAGTTCTCCGATCTATTGCACTTAGTCATAATCATTTTATTATACATTTTATAAATTAATAATTGTTTCTATGTCTATAATGATGCCTAAATTATGCTCTGCCATTACTACTGGGTTTGTTAAGAGTTAAATCTTAAGGGAGTGTCAACTTTATATAATATATATCTAATATTATTACGTAATGAGCAGTCAATGCATAATGCACTGAAGTGCTTCATAAAAGCCCATTCACAACGCTTTCTAAATATTAATTATTAAAGTTCATAAATTAGCATATTTAAATTGTGCTAAAAAGGAATTTATTAAAATGATCTAGTTTATGAATTAACCTATATAGTCTATGATAATAAACTAAGGAGGGCTAAAGCATATTTGGGACTTAAACTTGACTAATTACTTATAATATGCTTTAAAATATCATCTTGCATATTCAACTAAACAAACCTTTAATAAGAAAACCTGTATGAAATATTAAGCCAAAACATAGTAGCTTAACTAATATATATAAGAGTAGGTTTTCAGACCGGAGATTTAGAAGTGTGCCAAAAGCAGCATGAATTAATTTACTTGAGAACAAAAGCGTCTCTATGTTTATAATTAGTAATCTCCGCTCTGAAGGCACAGCACAAATTAATAAATGCATCGTAATAATAATATATATGTATATAGGCATAAGCATAGACAAGAATAGATAAAATAATAAGAGTTATTATCTTTTTACAAGTTGAATTTAAAAGACCCAAGAGAAATTTAGATTAGGCAAGGTTTTACACTTTAGCTTTTTAAAGTTAGTTTAAAATTACACAAATAGAAATACGCTTATCTAACACAGTTTAATTAATTTAAGAGATTCAAGTGTGTTTGTGCACATTAACTATATTTTACAGCTAGCTTTAGGAAAGATTAGAATTGCTATAGCATTAGGTTAGCTTGGTTGAGAATTTGCTACCAGTTGTCTGACTACAAAGGCTTACGGCTTGGCAGGATTACACACACATGGGCTGGCTCATCATCTGCTCTTTCTATATGCTATTCTTTTAGGTAGGCTGGGGTTTGAGTCTTCTATCTTCATAAACAAGTCTGCCGCCGAGGAGGCAGCAATGATGGTTTCTAGCCACTGATTTCCATAGTAAAACTGGGCACACTGGCGAAATATGTCAAATGTGAGTAAACAAAATGGAATCAGTTTCACTTCAAACTGGGGTTTTTATATTTTCTTTCTCTTCCCCCTCTCACAAGCCATTAACATATTCACAATCTTTATTTTTAAAACCTTAAAATTCAAGGAGTCATTAATTTTGTCAACTATAAAAGACCCGGCTGGATTTATTGCAGGTGGATCCTGTCAATGACTGTTAATGATTCTAACTTTATTTTATAAGATCCATAAAGTTCATTTCTCAGCTTTGTGTGAAGTAATTCTGAGGTATCCATAAACCTTGAATTTCTTTTTTCAAAGAGATCCAAGCCGCCAACATTCAGCATAGACATAAGAAAAGCACCTCTGAATTTAATTATTATATGCGAATACCAGCGATTCAGTAAATTGAATAACTTCAAAGACAATTTGGAAATAATTTAGAAAACTTGTAATGTTTAGCAAACCGATTACATTACAGTTACCTTTGCATGCATGTATAGGTATGTTCTCATATATATACGATGTCCACAGCTTAAACCAAATTTATTAACTTCAAATCACAAAACAAATCTTTATATAAAATTGTAAAGGCGTATACACTATACATAATAATATCAATCAGATGTCTGCACAGATACTATTACTCGCAAATAAAACATTTATATAATATTACAAATGCGTATACATTATAAATACAAACATTTAAAATAAGATATGTGCGCATATACAATAACACACATATACGTGTAAATATACGCCCTTATATATTAAATTAACTAGTATATGGTTATATATGTGCACCTTTAGGGTTCGAATTAGGAAAATGAAGACTACTATGATGTATAGTAGGTGAAACTGTATGATGGCTAAATCATACTGTTTCAATATACATAAAATATACACATATGTATATCAAAATATATACACATATATTCCCCACATACATTGAGAATATTATCTTTTGCTGTCTGTCATTAGGAAATACCGCTCCAAATTATATTCCTGACTTCCATTCCAATAAATAGGATCATCTCTGCAGAATGCCAGAACTACACACCTTGATGAATCTTATCTATAATGTGCCGTCCTAAACCAATCCAAAGACGAACCCCGATTCTGAATTGTTCCTGCAAGATCATACCGTAAAAGCTTAAGCAGGAATTTATCCACTGCTTGCCTCTAAACTCCCTACCAAAGAGATATAAATTAAAAACCTTCATGAAGGATTTAAATTAGAAAGAACTGTGTGCATCCCACAGGAGGAAATCTGATGGACTTTACATTAGGTCTTGTGTAATAATTTACTAAGGCTGTAACCTTAGAAATAAGCGTCTGAAAAATACGAAGGTAGGGACCTCTATAGGTCTTAAAACACAAGCTTAAGCTTGTGTTTTAAGACCTATAGAGGTCCCTACCTTAAGCTTAAGCTTGTGTTTTAAGACCTATAGAAGTCCCTACCTTCGTATTTTTCAGACGCTTATTTCTAAGGTTATAGCCTTAGTAAATTATTACTTAATATAATAATGGGCGTTTAATAAAAAAAATTTATAATTAGGTCTTGTGGTAAAAGATTTCATATTCTAACCAGGGCTTAAATCTCTGTTAAAGTCTCAGATTATTTTTAAAAGAAACCTGTATTTGTTATAAGTTTTAAATATTCCTTTAATATTTTAAATTATTTTACGTATTTTTCTTATTATTGTATGTAGTGAAGTCTTAGTTTTAAGACTCCATATTTATTTTTTTTAAATTTATTTATCCAAGAGTGTATTGCAAGTTTCTAGTTTATATGCTTCATGTTCTTTTTATTGTACTAACCCTTAATAAATACTTTGACAGACATTCATAATTTTCTTTTAACTCACCTGTTCCCTTTTTGTTATACTGTAATTAAATTAGCTAAGTTTAGTTTGCGTTTCCTGCAGGCTACAAATCTTTTGGCTGGTGGTTTATCGATTGTATTGTTCTGTTTTCCTAGATTGGAGATTTTATTTTCTTCTATTTAAGATTAAGCATAATCATAATCTTCTCTTGTTCTGTTTTTTTTTTTATTGTTTTGTATTTGGGTCAACCATGAATTCCTTTGAACATGGTTAATCATGAGCTGTTCTGCAGACATATGATATTTTTGGTCCCAATGCTTTATTCCTGGATAAGAAAAGCTCACCTGTGCTGTTTCATTGTATTCCTTGCAAGATCGTTTTATTTTTGAAATCTCTAAATAGGAAAACTGGACTTAGTTTTTATAAATCATTAGCAGGAAGATATTACAAATCCTCTCTTATTAAATGATAGGTGAGAAAATGAGTTTATCTACCAGGGTATTTAATGTTTCAAAACTCACTTCCCTTCTCTGATACACTCCAGTAAAATCTAGGTCAAACTTATATTTTGTTTGCCTGAGATTTATTTTTTTTCTTGAATTTAATAAACTTTAAAATTATTTAAAATTATTTTGGGCTGACATTTGTCTCTGTTGTCTTTTCTCAATTGTCTGAACAATCTTAAAGATTTCTTTCTCTCACTGGATCTAGCTAGTGGCATTCATCATCATCAACTTTTGATCACCGTAAATTAAATTTTCTAGGTTGTTAGTGATCTGGTGGTGCTCTTGGTGATCAAAAGAAGATAGTAGTGACTGGTATAGTACAGAGTTAGATAAAGATCTATATAATTTTTTTTTGTATTTATTTAATAAATTAATATCTTACAAAATTAAACTATATGAATGCTAATATATATATGTGTATAGAGTTAGATAAAGATGTATGTAACTTTTTTGTGTTTTCTTAATGTTTTAATCACCACTAGTACTTGTGTCTATATTAGAATTTAAACTTCATCTAAATGTGACTATAAGAAGAATAAAATAGTGAGACTATAGTTCAACGCTGCATTAACATGAATTGCTTACAGATTAATTAATAATACAAATGGCATTTTTATCATAGTTTTCTTGTACTATACAAATTACATTATTTGCACATATTTTTGATGTCTTGAGTAATTTTTTACACATTTTCGAAAGTTAGACTGACAATATTATATCATTATTAAGTATCACATTTTTTGTTAATACTTAAATCATTTTGTTTCATATGAAATAGACTCAATAGAGAAAAATTCATTACTTCAATCCTATGAGCTCATAAAGATACTGGTATGTCTAAAGTGGAGTACTACCACTTATATCCATCTGCTATCATGACACCTAGGATGTTTGCTAATGCCAAATTACACAAGCCTGGCATACTGCTGAGACTTATGGACTTTGGGGGCATCATTACTTTGAGACAGCAAAGCTTGTAAACCAATGATTAGTGGATTTGGTGAGCTTCGGTGAATACACAATCAGGTCATCTTTCAAGTTTGAAAATTGGTAGAATAGGAGTTGATCATGATTTTAAAATCACAGCAGTGGACATAAAAGAATTGTATGGATCTGTAGACAGGAAGTATTTGATAGACATAGTTGGTAAAGAATTATTAAGGAATCATTGCCCGGCTGGATGTATGAATTTTATACGGCCTTTCTAGCTTGGCTAGATGACCACATTTCTACAGTTTTTGAAGGGGGATGATATGACATGAAAAACGGATGGCCTATGGGTCTTCCTTTAAGTGGAATACTTTCAAGTATTTTCTTGAACTAGTTTGACAAACAAATCATGCCTAAATACCACGATCAGATCCCTGGACTTACATACACTCGATATGTGGATGATGTGTTTGTCACAGCCCAGAGATGCACAATCATACGCATTTAAAGCAACTTGCAGCTAATGACAGAATTAACCCTTAACACTACACAGAAGAATGAAGTGCAAGAACCAAAATATCTGGATTTGCTAATACAAAGAGAAGCGGCACACCTTAATTATCGAACAATCATCCAACCACTTGAAGTCAGAGGCTACATACCCCCAAGCTCTAACTTACCCAATTCGCACAAGTTTGCAGGTCTTAATACATTCTTATATAGAAATCAGCACTTGCATAAATTTGAAACAAATAAGAAGGCCAACATTTCAAATTACATCAAAGACCTATTGAATATGGGATTCAAACTCAGAACTATAATCAAAAAGATTGAACAGTTTCATAAAAGATTAACTGCTTGCCCACAAACAGAAAACAAACCACAAATAACGATTCCATCCATCCCTAAAGTAGCTAAACAACTTGTAAAAACTTTGTCAAAAGAATTTAGGGTTGGTTTTCATACACTCCCCAACACTAATAGACTAATTAATAATTCCAAAGACAAAATTGATCCTAGCCTGACACCTCAATTGTGTACAAGATCTCAGGCCTGCAGGTAGGCTGTAGCACCACATTAGTGAAACGAAAGCCACTGTTAATAGTAGAGTTCCTTCATATGTATACAAGAGAGCTCAAAATAATAGCAACACTTCAATATTCTTAGAACACGAAAAAGCAACCGGTCACAAGTTTGAACCCTCCAACCCTCAGATTGTGTGTACTGAGAGAAACGACTGCAAAAGAAAAATAAAGGAGGCATACCACATCATAAATGATCCACATGCCATTAATAGAAAAAACACGTTTTTCTATCTCCAAGAAGTGGTTGAGCTGATTGATCTTTTAATAGTAAAATTGTTTTGCATATGAAGACTAATTTGCATATATTAGCAAACATCAACAACCCTACAATGTTTCTAATTCTTCGGCTATGAATATGAGGTTAAAAGACCTTGAAAGCGCTAAACCTGATGCTAAGCCTGATATTTAACTACGATTTTTCTAACTTCACCAACGAGTGTTTGAAGCGCAGTATAATTGCTATAGTCAAGAAAGAAAAATACATCCTGATTATATCTATTATAATGTTAAAGGAACATCTGTGTTGTATCTTTTAATGCAAAATAAAAACCTTATGTAAACTTCTTAATATAAGAATAGACAAATGGAAAGAATTATTAAAGGTTGATAATGTAATATGATTTAATTTCAGTTGTTTTTTGATTTTATACAGTTGAGGTATGTTTGCATATGTATTTATTACAACATATGAACAGTGGAAATTGAAATGTTATTGCATATATATTAAAAAAAAGAAGACATACTATTGATTAATTTAATTTCTGAAATGATTTAGCACTTTTTCAGTTTTCCATAATGAAAATATTTTTTAATCTCCCCACTTCCTAGCTTTTATAACAATTGCAAAAATCTTCATATTAATTATGAAAGTATTAATTTTGATCATTTTCTTTCCAATTACTAATTTTTAATAAACCAGATGGAAGAAATGTGTTTTATCTGCATTTTAACATTTTTTTCTGAAATTAAATTATTATAATTATATTTGATAAGCAAAGTAAAAAGGAGAGGGGAGATTCTGAATACATTACAGTTGTTTATGACAGGAGTTTAAATGTTAATCGAAATGTCTCCTAGATCAGAAGGGTATCCACTTTTTTTCTTTTTTAAATAAGGGATTTTTGACATTTCAAAAATTGATAAAATCATTTCTTTGAAATGTCAGGCGCCCACATTTCATAAATGTTCTTTTCTCAACAATTAATTAAAGGTGTAAAAAAGAGAAAACACTAACATTATCTCATCATTTCAAAATTTCAATAATTAGAAAAAATATGCATTTTTTGTTGCTTTCACAATTTCTATGAATAATTTAGTCTTGATAATATTAATTTTGTAGCTCATAACATTTTTTTGTAAAAAGAAAAAAAAAAAGCGGAAATATAGTTAGGAAGTAATGAAAAAAAAATTTTTTTTTTGTAGAAAAATTAAAGACAGTTTATCATATATTTATATAAAAATATTCATTCATATATATATCACTAAATATTATATTAAATATTTAATAAATTTTGTTAATTGTTTATGATTATTTAAAACAATGAACTAATAGCATACACTTCATATCACCATAATAATACTTACTTTAGTGATATACAAGGTTTAATCTAATATTCATTTTTTATGACTTTAATAATCAGATAACATTTTAGCAAATCAGCTATCACTCCTAAATTAATTTAACTATTTTAATTTCAAATGGGGGAGGGGGGCAAAGATAGAAAGATAAAGAATAAAATAGAAGAAAATGAAGAAAGAAAAAAGATTAGATTCAGAATTGTTAGAAATGGGATGGCACAAACATCAGAATTTTATTTTCACAATTAGTGTAGAGATGCCATAAGAGGTTCATAGCTATCAGGTTGTTTACTAACTTCAATGACTGAAATCCAACATAATTTTTAGCATTCAATCTTCCAATATTAAAGATAGCAGTTCATTTCATTTATGTATGAATAGTATCAAAAATTGTTGTATTCCAAATTTTAATAACTTTCAATTACTTGTTTGATGCTTTGAATTGACAACAATGTTATTGTTTATTTCAATTTTTATTGAAAAATGCACTGTATTTTAAATATGTATGTTATTTGTAAGTAATTACAATTATTTGTTAACTTCATGATAGCCAGAGTGAAATAGCACTATTAAATATAATTATAGCTATAGTGTTATCTCACTAATAATATTACTATTTATATATTACTTATTAGTAGAATTTGAAAAATATTTTTTTTGCTAAATAAAAATCTTGATGAATCAATCTTTACTTCTCACATGACACTCAAATTATTTACACTTTTCATCTTTTTTATTTATTTATATATATATTCAATTGAAAAATAATGTTTTTTATTAATTGCTATAGTCTCTGACAATATTCCTGGAATAATTTGTGATCAATTTTTTCTACATGGTTTCAAGATGATTGCTGTTGATGCAATTATGAGTATTATTGCTGCCCTATATAAATATTAAAAAGAAAGAAATTAAAAAAAAAAGATTGTAAAAAGTTAGGCAAAATAAACAAAAATAATAAAGATATATAATAAAAGAAAGAATACAGATTTATTTTATGAAAGATAGAAAGGTGAAACTTTGTATAAGTTTTAGTAAAAGATGAAGATGTATTCAGTAAATGATTACACCTAAGATTGATATCTTGAATTTTTTAAACCACATTCAAAATAATTGTGAATACACAAGGATAGCTTTATATAGATATATTTACAAGGGTATTTTCAAAATTTAATTTAAATAATAGCAATTTTTTGATTTGAATGTAGTATTCTGTCGATATGATATAGTCCTGTCTTCATTTCTTTGTACTGAAGATTATTACAGCATTAATTTCTTGCAAATTAATTCTTGTTTTCTGTGTACCCCCCCCCTTTTTTAAGGTTCAGCTTATTAAAATAATTTTTTAGATTTATAAAGAACTTAATTTTTATCAACATTTTTATAAAATTTTAATTTATGATTTTTTTTTTAAAAAAAATTATTTAAAAATAAGTACATATATTTGTAATGCTGAATTTTAAAGTAAATCCCTACCTAATTGAGCTGGTTATTTAGAATTATTTGTTGAAATACTGATCAAAACTTCACTCTAGAAGATAGAAACATAGAACGTTATGTTCTAGTATTTTAGTATCTTGTGTGTGTATATATATCATAATATGCAGTATGCAGCTGGCTCCTTGATATGGTCCATGTAAGAAATAAAGATCTTTAGTTATCTCCATATCTACACATAATCATCCAGTGATATTTTTTTAAAAACACATAATGTTGTTCAATAAGATGTATAAATGCTAAATAATAAGGAAGTACTTAAAATTTTTCAGACATCATTGAAATATCTCAGTAGTGTGTGGTTGCCATTTGTTATTTTTTGGAAAATGTAACTAAATATGCTAAAAAATTCCAATCATATAAAGGAAAGTTACTAGGATACAAGTAATGTATCACAATTGACTATCTCTTGAATAATACTGATAAAAGAATGGTATATCACTTACGGCTTGCAATAGAATCAAATATGATTGTAAACACAAATATTGTACACTAATTCAATAGTATATGTAATGGCCTCACTTAAATAGAAATACAATTCACATTTTAAATTGTCATATGAATTACAGCAACAAATATAATCAAAATAGGACTTGAAATATAAATAACTTGTAAAATGAGTATGAATAAAATGAAAACATTAAAAATTTTAAAAATGGATATCTTAATTAAAAAGTATATGATGATTATTTCTCATAATGTGTGTGATTGATCTGCCCAAAATTATGACAATAAACAGTTGTCCAATTGTTTTGAAAAGCTTGAGATCTTGCAGTGATAATAATGAATGAGTTTTTCATTTAAAATGCATTAAACTTGCAGGGCATATATTTGAATTTATTAATCTGAATTAGATATTTTTCTAACTTGTAAAGATATATCTGTTTCTAATCAGAATTCTGCTGATTTTGTAAACATTTTTGAAAATGGTTATCATAACTGATAATTGGCAATTGTATTGTTTAGAAAATATATTATTTGTATCATTAATAAGCTGTCTGCTTTTGTTTAAGGACTTCACAAAAAAGAAAACAATCTTTAAATCTCTAATACAGAGTTAATAAAATCATCCAAATGTAAAAAATAAGTAAAGATAATATTATAACGTTTTATTATCTTTATACCTATGAAGCAAATGAAAGATTCATTCTTTTTCCACTTTGAAAAGATAAAAAATAAATATATTTCTGACAATGGGAATACAATTGTGATTTTGTTTTTTATAGAGACTAAGAAAGTTTATTTAGATAAATGTTTTGCATCTAACTGTAATAAATTCAGAGTGGTTTTTCATTTTTTCATAATGAAAAATGTAAAAACCACAATAGTTTACAATAAAAGTATATAATTATTAGAAATTACATAAATTTCAAATTAAAATCTATCAAGCATACTCAGCAATATTAAAACATTTTTATTGTTATAATTATGATAATGGTATAAAACATTAAAAAAAAATTGAATATGTAAAGTCCTTTATAAAAAAATATAAAGTCAGTTATAAAAAAAATAAGCAATCATTTTATATTTCAATTCCAGAAATTCTGATCTTGTAGATGAAGCAAAGCTATGGTTAACTATATTTTAAAACTTCTCTTTTATGACTACCTAGATAGCTTTAAATATGATATTAATAACAGTAGTGATAATACCTTTAATTAGATTACTAAAAATTGTGTTTTAAAAATTACAAGGAGAGAGGAGTGGAGTGCCTGATTTTTATTTATATATATGTGTGATTTAATCTCGAATATACACACATTATTGCTTTTATCATCTCAAGTAACATTTGACTTAGTTAATTAATAAATCTATAGGATTGTTTGAAATTAGTTGGTTTTTCTCCTGAATTTATTTGTATTATATAATTTGTAGATAATGGAATGAGAGAAAATATTATTACTACATTTAGAAAATCAGAAGTATTTCGAAATAAACACTAATGTTAAACATAGTTGTGTTGCTCTAACATTGTTTTCAATTTTTATAACAACTGCCTTTGAAACTGTTTACAAATGGCATAATAAAAAAGAGATCATGATATATTGATAGTGGTGTATGAATTAATTAAAAGTAAAAAAATTAACTTTATTTTCTTGGATTCTGGATTTACGGTTTGTTAATGATTGTGTTATTTAAAGTTTTGATTGCATCATGTCAAATCTTGCTTTGGTAATTAATGTTCAAAAAACTCAAATTCATTCTTAGCTAGGGATGGAAGAAAAATCCTCAACAACATTTAGTTTGGATAGTTATCAATTTGAGAATGAAAACAAATTAAAATATCTTTATAGTTTTATAAGTAGAAATATGGATTTAGTATTAGAGATGCATAAGGTATTCCAATATATTGCTGCCGCTTTTCACTAATTTCATCTCAGGGAAATTATTGCTATATATTGTACCAGTCAAAATCATGTGTTCATTCAACAAGACCTAGAATCCAAGCAAACTATAGCACTCTAGCAATGTGCGAGATACACAGGTCTGGAACAGTACTAAACGCTAACCTATTTGCCTGTGCTCCAGGGTCTCTGACCATATGGACAACGCTTTTGAGGATACTAGTAAGCTTTCATTTCCTCCAGTCCCAGCAATGAGAACAGGGTGAGCAAAGAGACTTGGAAATCGATAATATTTAAACAATTAGCCAATGATTATCACAAAATATATTACCTAAAGTGCGGGGTAGGCTACTCTTTAATAGATTAATAATCAGATACTTAATATCGTTCAAGGCAACTTTAAATAAAATGAATTAATTAATAATACCAATAAAATCTTTAATTGAATTTGAAATAATTTAACTTAACCTAACAGTCATATGAGAGAGATTCGGGCAATGAATAACAAATGCTAGAATATAGAAAATAATATAATATAAATTTATTAAACAATTAAATATGGTAATAACAAAATAGCTGTACAGAATGTCTGGGCATTGGGAGTTATAACTTTAATTTGCAATCACGCACTTTAGAGATGAGTCAATAAATCATACTATTTATATAAATACATAAAGTGTTACTACATACAGTTAGTTGGTGCAATTATTACATATCTAGAACAATTGATCATTCGTGCGGTTGCTCAGATATTGTGGTGCAGTCAATATGCCAAGAATCAGTAGGTCAATTAGGGAACCAAATATCTTGGAACTTAATCCTCATCTAAGATATTATATATTCACACTAATAAGCTGTATTGGTCATTATATATAGATATGAATAAGAATTTGAGTTGTGTGATTTGTGATACTTTGGAGATTACTCAGATCATGTGGGAGCAAAACTATTCAGCTTGAAAGAAGACTTAAAATTAAACGAATGGATGACGAATGACATGCAATTATGACTAATAAAGAGCATTGCAGGTGAATAGAAAACTTAATAATAATAATAATAGTAAGGCGGTATTACGTTATCACTTACAATCGTATCTAGAGGGGTGGTCATTTAAGACGCTCTTGAATGGCTTTGTCATATTGGTGCGAAAGGAGTATGCCTGCACAATGGCCAAGGTCATATCTCACGAGAGTAATGGCACAAATGGGTGTTGGGACGGTTCATCCGTATGTTTCCCATACACTGATTCACTGGGGTGCCTGGAGAAGATCCGAGTAGGAAAACACATCTACTTTTAGAGGGATGATGAATAGTGGGATTGGTTATTCCGAAGATCCCAAAATAATGACAAAGCAGGAA
The DNA here is from genome assembly GCA_028023455.1 of Epiperipatus broadwayi. Lineage (NCBI taxonomy): Eukaryota > Metazoa > Onychophora > Udeonychophora > Euonychophora > Peripatidae > Epiperipatus > Epiperipatus broadwayi. The sequence goes on from JAQFVV010000032.1 coordinate 10,361,187, forward strand.
AATTTATATAACGATTGCAATGATACACTTATAATGCCCCAAAACATATAAATAGTTCGTGTCACTAATGACCACGATAAATTAATAAACACCTGACTCTTATAAGATGCTCTCCTGCGCAATGGAATGCTTAAACACAAATCATCCTGGGCAGTTAACTAATGATCAATAAACGCACATAAAGGGGTCAGAGTTAAAACTAAAAGGGATGAATTGCTCTCTCCCACCCCTCAGAAATATCTCCACATCTCTACCAGCAATCATTGCACAGATAACTGTGATTACTTATAAAATAACAGCCTTTCACGTTACAATTATTAAAATAAAATTAGAAATTACATATTAAATTCACTGCTGGTGAGATGTACTTAGTTAAAATGATAACTTTTAATAATGAGATGAGGATTAAATTTTTATAGTTAGGTGTAATAATTTAATGTAAATATCAAAACTTTCTGGTCATTTATAGAATAACATTATTGAAAATAATTTGTATAAAACCGAGCGAGTTTATAACAACAAACTTTAAATAATCTCCTTAGTTTTTAATAGGAGAAAACTATAGTGGGAGTAAGTTCACTCGCTAGATTGTATACTTTCTTGGCATATCAAAATAAATTAGAATAATAAAATAAAACAGTCAATTAATTCTAAATTGCTGCACCAAAACAGAAAATTGATATAGCATTATAATAAATTGCACAGACATTATTAGCATTTACAGTTATGTGACAGCTTTAAAATTAAGAAGGAAGGAAAGGCGTACAATATAATCAAAACAAAATATTATAATAAATCACAGACATTATTAGTATTTATATGATAACTTTAACATTAAGTAAAGAAGGAATGATGTACAATGTAGTTTAGAGTTAGGAGAATTATTAATTCAGAGTTCATAGCTGGCGGCAAGATAGATATTACCTTGGACTTGATGATATGCCGATGTAGATAATCGGTGGATCATGATCATGGGCTAGCTTGGGTTTGAAACAGGCATTTGTAGAGATTGCAGAGTCTTTTAAGCATACATTTTCCGGACAGTTCACATATTAAGTTTAGATGTTTCTAACTGGGCACAGTGAGCTAGATAAGCCTCCCAGAGGCAGAAGGCGGATGATTTCTTTTCACCCCTGCATGATTTTGCTGCACAACGCAAACTTGCGTGAAGTATCTTTGACTGGACACGAAGCAAAAATTAGACCAAAAAATATAAAATATTAGCTATTTACACAAGTACACATTAAAGAATCAGCCGCTGCAGGAATGAAAAAGATCAGAGTAATAAATGACCAGGTAAAATAATTAAGAACCTCTGGCATCTATGACCTTGAGTGTATTTTAAGAATGACACAAAGTTCCGCAAAATTTTAAAATAAAACTAATTGCATTGCCTCACTCTTAAATATTAATTAAACTCACAAATTGCTATAGTGGTTTGTCTTCTAAATCACATTTGTATTTCTATATAAATTGGAAGCAATAAACTTCAAGAATATCGTGGTTTGTCTCTCAAATGGCAATTGTATTTCTACATTAATTAGAAGCAATAAACTTTTAAAAATACCACAGTTTAATCTTTTAATTGACCATTCTATTTTTATATAAATTACTACATGCAGATTTACAAAATATATGTAATATAAATTGTTTTATATATAATATAAATTGGTTAGAAAGCTGTTGAAATAAAATTATAAAATTCTATAACTTTCAAATATTACTTTTCATATGCACATACACATGTGTAAGTTGGATGGGCAAACAAACTAAATGTTTGTGTATACATACATCTCATTATATATACATTATTGCCTATTAAATATATATAATTCAGGTTCAAACCCATTCTAGTGACTATATAATTGGCACTAGGTGAAGCGCAAATCTGCAGGGCAGATTTCCAGCTTCAATATAGAACCATTATTTTACCTAATTTATTGTATGGAAATGGAAGTGAGACTTGGACACCATTGATGTAATATAAATGTTTCATTTAAGATTGCTTTGCAAGCTTTTAAAAATATAATGGCAAGATCATAAAACCATTCAATATATTCTTTAACTTATTGGATATGCTATTATAGAATTCCCTATTGTAAAGTCAAGCCTTCCTTGGATTGGTCACACAATATGAATGAACAATACAATACTTCATAAAAGGCTGTTTTATGGTGAACTTGAGCCTCAATTTCATAGAACTGGAGTCTATTTATGTTATAAAAATTATTTCAAAGACATTCTAAAGAGGTACAATATTGATTATTTTTATTAGTAAGATATGACAGAAAATAAAATACATTGGAGGGTTAGTGTTGAAATACTTCAGAAAGAAAAATTATTTGTGGAAGCTAAAAGACAACATTACATAATAACATATAAGCAGAAAAATGGATCTGCATGTTTTATAATATGAAGATAGTTATCATATATGGATTAGTGTGTAAAGTCATTGCAAAACTCTAAATCCGTTTTTGATTTTTTTCTTGAAGTTAGAATGGCCATACTCATTTACGAAGGACTGTGGTTGCTGTTGATGTTACACTATTAAAAAAAAAACAATAGACACAGAACAGTAAATAAAATTAATAATTTTTTAAAAAAAATGCAATTAATAACTAAATGAATTAACCTAATTGATCTGAGTATCATGTTTCAATTTTACCTTTAAAGACTTTATCCAATTCAGAAACTTTTCTTTTTTTTCTAGCAAATAGAAGATAAAACTGATATGAAGTTTATAATAAAGAAAAAAAAAAAGAGTAAGGAAATATAAATAAATAAATAAATGTTAAGAAAGTGTAAATTTATCTCCAGTATATATTAAAATTAATAGTTATTACAGCATTTAACATTTGTTTAAGTTTTCAGTAGCTTATAGATATTTTAAAGAAGCAGGATGTTTATAACAGAAAAAATAATTATCTGGGAAAGCAAGGGAATCAAGTAAATGGATTAACTGTTTTTCATCATTATCAGTAATTCAGTTATTTATTTTTGAAGAAGCTATAATACATATTCCATTGTTGACAATCTTCCACTTTCCTTTTCAGTTCTGTTGATGTGTTTCTACATGTCTGCACCATCTAAGAATTTTCCTTTTATTTATTTTTGTCCTCAAGAATATCTCTTAAAAGATTATCATGATGTAATTGTCTTATTGACAAGAGAGTTATCTTCATGAAAGCTATCACAATATTTTATTTGTGCAGAATTTGTGTTTTGACTTTCTATTTATTCATTTTATCCATTTCATTTTATGGTTATCATATTTTAAATATTTCCAGATGAATTATTATTATAATTTTGCTAAGATCAAGGTTTATGGCTATTAAAACACAATTGTCTGTATAAGGTAACTCTAAAATCCAAAGTTACTCCCTCTCCCAGACACAAGCAATTCATACTTCCCTTTATTAATAATAATACTAATAATTTATTTATTTATTCATTACAAGACACTACATATCAGCAAGAAAATAATATAATGACTTGTAAATGAGTAAAGCTATTTGTAACTCCAAGAAAAAAAAAAAGGAAGAAAGACACAAAGAAGAGAATAAAAAACCTGCTTTAGAAAATGGTTTTGTCATGATTATACAAATCAATCTCTGAATCAAATTACACCTATAATAATAATGAAGAATTGAAAACAATTATAAAAAAACGAAAATATAACAAATGATGATCATATTTACCAAAACAAAATTTTACAGTTTCCCTAGCATATATTCAAAATCTGCATTAGTATAGTAATTCATTCTATATGATTATTGTAGATCCATGTATGTAAGCCTGAGCAATAATTTTACATAAAATATTACACCCCCAGATTAATTTTTATTTATTGAACTGGATTTTTATATTAAGCTAACTTGAGAGTTAATGTATTTTAAAGTTTTGAATCTAAATCAATCGTTTTGTTTAGCTATGTCTAAAATCCCTATATAGGACATAATTGAGACTACTAAAATGTATAGTTGATTTTTTACATACCCGTACAAGAAAATTAATTTGGGTTTAAAAATCATAGGATTTTTTTTTTAATGGCACAAAATGAAGATTTATGTCAAAAGAATATAGGTCATTCAGCACTCCTTACTTATAAGAAGATCTTTAATCAGAAATTGGTCTGGGGGATCTATTTGGCACTACCGTTTGACCTTCATTGACAGTGAAAGAATGAGATTACTATTAATTTCAAGAGGTACATTATTTAAAATAACAATAACAGTGCCATACAAAATGAATGCAATTCTTAATATTAAAAAAATAAACATATGAAACGAAATCAGCAACTTTTATATTCTATAATTAATTTTAGAACAAAATTATTTCTTCTAAAACAATATATATATATATTTTTTGACATATTTGTTCTACAAAAACATAACTAACAAAAAGTTTTACATTAATGAAATAATAGATATGGTAGATCTGCCATATCTGTGCCATTTGGTTCTAAGCCTTCATGCAGATATTGGAATCTATGGATCACAGATTACAGCAAATCCTTTCTCTTCAAATATATGGCTGTTAATGATTTAAAATCATATGTCCATTCATAGAATGATTGTCATGAAATAAAATAAGTGTATTGATTAAAAATGCAAAATTTGTAAACTAAGTTTTTCAAATAAATGTCTGATATAATTTAATTTAAAATTATATTCACATTAAACAAATAAAAATTAATAACACAAAATAGAATTATAACCAATAAAAAACTGTGTAGTATTAAATTGAGAAGAGGAATGGGAGAGAACACATTAACTCATGTATTCAAATCTAGGTCAGTATTTATATAAATATATTTACTTATTTTTTTCCTCTTTCTGTCTTTCTCTCTCTCTCTCTCTCTTTCTCTATCAAAAAAACTTTCATTTTTTGAAAGTGTTTCACAACTAAGGCTGACTTTTTAAATTTCATACTATTGCAAATATGTTTTGAAAGTAATGCTAAATTTTTATTTTTTGATTTAACTTTATGAAAATCTAAAAATAAAAATTATAAAAGTGTCAAATTATGCACCCATATTAAAGTTGAAGAGCATTTCGTCATATGCCATGCTCATAATATGGGGTTCAAATGCAAGTTAGATAAAAATTCTAATTCTGTTTGGAAATTGGAATAATTGCTTTTTCCAAACATGATACTTTTTTTTCCGCAACAGGGAAATCTATAGTGAAGTCATCTAGCCATCTAATTAGTGTTTAGTAAATGGATATTGAGCCTTTATTAGTTAGAAGATAAAACAAATACAACAAATAGTTAAAAACTCATATTATGTAGCGTTTGGAAAAATAATAATATTTTCTACACAGTTATTTTTTTGTGGTAAGAGGATGAGAATTGTTCCCTGCTTTTAAAAGGTGAGTCTCCCCTTCTTTTTTTTGTTTTGTTTTATTTTATTACTAAAATTGATATTTAATAAAATATACATTTTCTTGATATTATCCATATTTATTAAAAGTAAATATAATTGAATTTATTAGATCATATTGCTTGAGTATATTCATTTTTGATGATATTTTTTTAGATAAACATATTACTAGTTTTTTATTATGGAAAAGACTTTCTGTTAGCCGAAAAGATACCTGTTGATTCTTCTTTGAGGCTTAAATAAACTGTCAGAGCAAATTTCTTATGTTCATTTCATGTGTTCTTATTATTGCAGCTGTAATTATATGATCAGCCATGTTTTTTTTTTAAAATTAAGTATTTACAATCATAATAGATAAACTAAGTTATGACTTCTATTGCTAGTAGGCTGTAAAGTCACCAGCCAAATCAGCAATTAGTGACTGAAGTCTGGGCAACAGGTAATGACCTTTTATTTAGCTACATACAACTTTAGATGAAAAGTGAAAGAAAATTACATGAATTGGCAGAAAAATTATCTAACATCACAAATTTTCTATTAAAACACAAGCGGAGTGGTTATTTATAAAAGAAAAAATGAAATAATAATGTTGTGGAGATAGATAAGATATCAGACAGAGTTGCAGATTAATTATTCAACTTAATAGAAGATACTAAATACAAATAATTCAGAATTTTGCCTTAACATGTTCTCATTATATTGTAAGAAATTTTTTTTTATATAGATGAACAAATTGCTTTAAATTTTACCAAACAATATTTTAAAATTGTTATGAGAGACTGTAAATAGAAAGTGGAAGAACAACATTATGGAGATTGCTGGTATTATTAGATAGAGTGACAAGATAGGCTATTCATCATAATGGAAGATAATAAATGAAGATATTTCAAGGTTGTGCCCTAACATGTTCTTATTGTGATGAAGAAGAAGATTTTTGTATAGATGAACAAACTGTTTTTGATTGCAACAAACATTTTAAAATTGTCATGGGAAACTTTAATGCTAGAATTGGAAAATGATTGAAAGATGAAGGTATTATGGATAATTTCATTATAATAACAAAAATGAGAAATAACATATACTTCTGTATTATGGTTAATTTGGTTATAATAACAAAAATGAGAAATAACACATATTTCTGGAATTTACAAAAAAAGAAAAATTGTATATTATGAATTTTTTCTTTAAGAAATATGCTAGACAATAATGGATATGGAAGCATCCAAATAAAGATACAGAAGAATTGGATTAGATTTTGGTTAATAGAAAATATTTATCTCAGGATTGTAGTATTCTTAATAGATTCAACACAAAAAGTGATTATTGTTTAGTGAGATAAGTTACAGGCTTTTGCTAAATGAGAGACATAAAAATTATTAAAAAAAAAACACAATTGACAGTTGATATTCTTAATCTTCAGAAATACTCCAATGAATTTAAAATAGAACATGCAAATCTTTTTAAAGTATTGTGTTGATTTTGAAAATGATTCAAATTTAATTGAAATCACTAACAAGGTAACTGATACTCTATGCAGAACTGCTACTAAGATAATTGGTACAAAGTAGCAGCATTTTATCAATAAAAGAATGTATGGAGAAAAACAAATATGAAAGTATTTAAAAATCATCCAACAAGAAGAATTGAATATCTGAAGTTTTGTAAAATGGTTGAAAAATATAATATGACACAAAAATTATAATTGTGAATTATCAAGTGAAATTATAGAAGAAATTAAAGTTTCTCAAGTATAAAATATCTTAGTAATGGAATAGTTATCTCAACAATAAATTATATAGTAATAAAGAACAAGAAAACAAATAACTACTATAATTACTATCTGCTTTAAATTATTAAGCATTTTAAAAGAGTACATGAGACATACCTCTTTCAAGAGAATGTTCCAAAAACTTAAAAAGAGTGATAGTTTGAGATTTTTTATATCTTGAATAAATCCATCAGAAAGAAATCTGAAAGATTTGATTGGTTACAAATATTTATTAATATTACTTTAATGTAATTATTATTGATATCTTAAAAAAAAACAGGTGAAGAAATATAAAAATGTTGGAAAAGTATATACCAAATATAATAATAATGCAATGGTAATACCGATATTTAAGAAAGGTGATTATATTCAAAATTGCAGACCTTTAGTCTTCATCATTTCTATATAAAATCTTTACCAAAATAATTACAATTTATTTATGAAAAGCTTTGGATTCAAACCAACCAAATGAATAAAGTTGGATTTAAAAATGATTTTAGCATAATGGATCTCTAAGGTTACAGCCTTAGTAAATTATTACATAATGGATCATATATAAGTATTGAGAGAAGTCATAGAAAGAACCAATGAACGTGACTTGCCAGTAAGTTACGAAAAGATATTTGATTCTATAAGCATTTCCGCAATGATTAAGGTTTTGGAGAATCAAGATATAAAACAGGGATATAGTTAAGTTTTAATAAGTATTTATCAAAATACAACAGCAGTGATTAGATTACATGATGTCACTAAGAAGATTAACATTTATAAAAGTGTACTACAGGATGATGTCAAAAACTTTTTACAGCAGTTTTATATATTTTGTGGGTTAAAATGGGAAGCTAAAAGAATAAAAATTCACGGAAATCATTTAAGTAACTTAGATTTTGCAGATTATGATTGTTTTGGCAAACAATGTTTCAGAACTTCAGGAAATATTGCAAGAATTATCAGATGAAAGTAAGAAAGTAGGATTAAATTTAAATGCTAAAAAGATTAAAATAATGTCCAATGGATTTTTGTCAGAAAAAAAGAGATAAAGATTGATAAGCATGAATTAGAAGAAATTAATAATTTCAAACACCTTAGTCCAGATTATTAATACTGATGAAAATATAATGGATGGAATTAATTGTTCAATTAAATTTGGATGGAGTGATTTTGCTAGAAATAAATTAATATTAAAAGGAAATATGCCTATGTATTCAGAAAGGATTTTAACAGGTATGTTTTACCCATTCATACTTATGGATCTGAAACTTGAACACTTAACTAAATAGCAATTTTGAGACCTGATCACTCAGTGAAATTTGGAACTGTAGTTCATATTAAAATCACCTATAAGAAAGTCAGGGTATGGTGATGATGAAAAGAAAGAATTGATATTTAATATTCTGGCAATTACAGTGGGCCAGGTGGGATTTAAACATATTATGTTGAGAGTTATAATATGATGTTAAAATATGACTATTAAGAGGTTGGAAATAATATAGATTATCATAAATGATATAAAAGGGCAGGCTGGGGTTATAACCAGGCCAGTACCACCTGGTGGTGATGATGAGTTTCTGGAGCAGACACAGAAGCCTTGTCTATTCAAATGAGATGAACAATTTGAGATCCACTGTATATTTTTGTTTCAAGGAGACCAAGGACATGTGGCTGCATAATCTGCACCCATTTTTTGAACTAGTGATTTTTTGTAGCTGAGTTCAAACCTGACATTGTGTGCTATTTTTAGCTTTATATTAATTATGAGGAGGGATATAATGGTTATGTAAGTGGATATAATTTATATGAATCTCATTACTTACAAATTGTTCACTATTAGAAATCAGGCAATAGGAAGGTTTCAAATCCTAAGTATATTAGCTGTTGATTATGGTTGATTAGAATAAACTTTTGCAGTATTGTTTTCTTAATGTGAATGATCTTGGGTATTACCTTGCATTCTCATATATTTGTTTTTGATCATTATTCAGATGGCAGAAAGATGAATCCACGTGGCTGGATTGTGGGGGTTCACCTCCATGATCATTAAGTCACCAAACAAGTCGATGATGGCAATTGACTGAGCTCTGGATTGTTAGTTTTTGCTTTTTTTTGACTCATTGGTTCTTATGTGGTCATCCAGATCCTCTATTGTCCTCTAAGAGGGGGTCTTCAATAGATGAAATACACAGTTCAGACTGTCCATAATATGAGTGGCACTCATTTATTATTTTAGAAGATGTATCTGAAGAACTGTGTAAAGTTTTAATTTTTGGAGCATTTGGCTGTGGTAGTCTGTTGTCTTCAACTGGTCTACCTCAATAGGTTGATTGTTAATTGGTGTACATGTTGGGTTGTCATTATAGTCTTTGGTTGGCTGACTGATGCTTGCCACCTGTGATGATGTCATGATCAGTTTGGTCTATAGAGATCTATTGGGAAGACATCCACAATTATGGATGTTGCTGTAGTGATACTTGTTGAATGAAGACAATTGTCTATTTGTATGTTAGAAGTGTGTGTTGATGTCATTGGTATAGCTTTGATTGTGAGTGCATTGAGTGACCTGGTCACCCATTTGGTCACATTGTGTAGCTAGCTTGCCACACTGGCCACAGGAGAAGCATTGTGGCTTTAGACCTCTGGTGTTATCTTTCTGGTATATAATAGGTTGCAGTGTGATCACTCTTCCAAATAGCTCCATTATTTTCTGAAAACCTTCAATGGTATAACCAAAGTACGTGTTTCTGAGGACACCAGTGATTCATCTACAGCAACAAGCACAGAAGTTGCATAGTGTTTTGATGTTAGTTCTGAAATGCTCTTTTTGGCTTACACTGTGATACTCAATGGCAAGATATCTAGGATTGGGATAGTCAGCAATGCGGAGTACAGTATCCCATAGTCCATGCTGTCTGAGAACCTTATTAGTAGTGCCCTAGGAAATCTATATAATGAACTGTGATTGTCTGTGGCTGCTAGAACTATAGATCTTTGGGAGAAAAAGTGGTGGAATTAAACAAAAAGTCCTTTTGGAATAGTATTGTTGTACCTGTCCCCAACACTTTTCAGCGTATTTTCTGTCATTACTGTGAGGGAAGGAGGGTTTCATTGTCTTGGCTTGCTAAGTCAAGATTTTTAATATCACTTGTAGTGGTTTTTTTTGTTGTTTGAGTTGAAAAGCTAATGTTGGTTTTTGCTATTTTTGCATATGTTTTCTTTGAATTTATAGTAGGATTTATTGATATATTATTTCTGACTCCAACCTCTTGAAAATATGTTTGGATGGTCACCATCTTTACTGTATTTGACACTAATCAAAAAATCAATTTTTGTTACTTATCTATCGTGCACATGGATATTTTTATATAAATGTTATTTATCTTATTAGATCAGTTGTTATTTTTGGGAAAAAAATAAAAATTACCTTTGAAGAAATATATTATTGCATAGTTTGTTAGAGTTTGATATCGATCTTTGGAACTGTTATGCAATCAAAACTAACATTTTTCTTCCTCCTCCTACTACCACTGATATTGCTACTGCTACTATTACTGTTGTTGCTGCTGCCACCACCAGAAAAGGTATGCACCAACTGCAATTTCAATTTGATATAGAAGTAGCCTTTAAGTCACTTGGACATTAATACACTAATTAACATGTTGGCTATTATTTAAAATCCAACAAAGGCATCCACATACCAGGCACATCACAACATACAGTCTGCATTGCATATATGAATGACATTACAGAATAAGACTGTGGCCTGGTTGCTTTACACCAGTAAACCATGTATACATGTTTTTCCTAGCATCTGGATGGAAATGTCTGGGCATATCCTGGTTATACCAAAGCATGGATCTACCAATATGAATATTTTGTTATTGTTTGCAGTGATATTTGAGTATGTGTGGTTCTAAACTGGTTGATAACTGATAATAGTTAGCAGTGTGAAGATAGAGGTTTTTCTATAGCCTTTCAATACTCATATTACATGATGAAAATAGTCCAATATATAAATACAACTAAAACACATCATCACAAACCTTCAGGAAAGCACTAAGGTGGAGGTTTGTCTGTATGTATTATCTCAATTAGACTAAGTTTTGGGAATTTGATGTCTTCTGTATTAGAAAAATGTACATGCTGAGTAGCCCCAAACCATTGTACATTGTTGGGCGACTAAGGTATTTTGAAGATATTGCTACTGTCTTTCTATTACGTAAAAGTTTATTACAATATATGAAGAGATTTTAAATGTGAAAACCTTCGAGAATTGACTTATTGGAGAATAATAAATTATTTTGATGATCACTAGCTGGTTGAACAATTGTTCTTTAGCACATATTGAAAAGGTATGCTTTTGATAGAGAAGCAGTGATCTGTTGTGTTTCATCTTTTAACTTGTTTTGGATTTTATGTTTTATTGTTTTTTGTCTCCATATAGAAGGAAAAGCCAAAGGAAGCAGATGGTTACCTTGAAAAATTTGTGTGCATGACTTACTGGTGTACAGCAACCAGGCAGCAGTCTTATTTTGATTAAACTTAAGATGGTGTGTTGATTCAAAATCCTGAAATATTTTCTGTAGTAATTGATATTTGCTTTTTAGAAGGAAAGAGGACTGTATTGTCATTCATATACACAATTCAGGCTATATGTTGTGATGTGCCTGATATGTGGATACCTTTGATACTCTGTGAGATTTTAAATATAATTGAGTTGATGTAAAAGATAATAGTAGAGAGCTGAGTGGGAAAGCTTGGGATATGTATTATGTGGGGATAAATTGAGCATGATGTGGATTTCATAGCTGAGTAGTAGGTTAGTGAGCAGATACAGATAAGTGTGTTGGATTGTGGTATTAGCCAACATGTTAATTAGTATATTAATGTCAACTGAGTCAAAAGCCATTTCTATATCTAGTTGAACTGCAATTGGTGCATACCTTCTCCGGTCCTGTACTGAGTTCAAGAATGTTTTGAAGATCATTGTAGCTTGTGCAGTAGAAGATTGCTTCCTTGCAAACTGACTGTGTGAAATTAGTGGTAGAATTATGTCTTTAGTCTATCCTTGAGCAATTTTTCAATTATTTTAATGAACTAACTAACTACGTTAGATTGAAAGGCTAATCTTTAGTTTATTACAATTTATAAACATAGCGCTATATAAATAAATGCCTCATTTACACATGTTTAGTTAGTTTCATTTAAGAGTGATGTTTCATAAATTCTAGATAATTTCATTGACATCATTCATTCAGACATAGTAAACAGTAATTTAAAGTGATTGATTTATCCTCATGCTTTCATATCCAGTACTTAAGATTTGCCCATATATAAGCATTTGGGTTGAATGAATAAGTGGATTCATTTATTCGTTTGCAAAGACTTTATCTTGTGTTGGAAATGAAAGTATTCATTTATTATTAACATTCGTAAAAAGTGCATGTACGTTAGCTTGAAAGGCTAATCTTTAGTTTATTACAATTTATAAACATAGCACTATATAAATAAACGCCTCATTTACAATTATTTTAATGGTAAGTGGACCCATTGAGATGGGACAAAGGTTGGGGCGGTTGATATGGAGGCTTGTTGTTGAAGGAGACTATTGCAGTTGGATATAAACCCTGGATGTCATGTCGCTTCTGTGATAGATGATTTGCATAATCACAGAAGTATTGAGTAGTGAAGTGACTGAGATGCGCAGAGACAAATTTTAGTATGCCATGTGTTGCGGGTTAGATATTGTGGCCACTTTAGTAGCAAATTCTGTGATGCTAAATGGGGTGTTTGTTTCTGGTTTTCCAAAAACATCAGAAGGGGGCTTGACTGTGTCGTATATTTGTAGCTTTTGTTTGAAATGATGATAAATTGTTTTTAACATGTTATTTCTTGCATGTGACCCTCTTCATCTGTGAGTGCCATCGGCACCCTGATGGTAAACGGGTGACCCAAGGCCCAGTGAATGTATTTCCTTGTCATGTTTGTTGTTGACTGAGGCAAATTTTACTTTTTTTTTTATTGCCAAATAGTTCTTAAGATGGTTACAGATATTGTTGTATGTTTGAGGAAGTTTGAATATATGTTGTTGACTGGTATGTCTTGGGTTCAACATTGTAATATGTTTATGTATTTCATTGGCCAAAGCTAGTAGTCTGGAGGATGGGGGGATTTGTATGTAATGTGATATATATATATGAATGCTAGATATCTTTGAATGGGAGGTAAGTGCATTATATATGTCTCTGAGAAAATAAATTCTGGGGTAGCAATTAGTAGCAGAATTCTAATCTTTTTCCCATGTGTAAGTGCAGTTGTCTGAATTTCCACCAGTTAATTAACTTGGTTTGTGCAGAGTGATCAGAGAAAGGGGAGGGGTTGATATTTAGGCAGATTAGATGGTATAACATAGTTGAATAGAAACACAGGGCAATCCTTGATGTATGATGACCATTGTGAAAAGTAATTGCATCACTTGGCAGAAAACTCTCAGCACTTATAAGTAACAATATTTGATGGAGCTAATTTGCACTAAAATCTTGATAATTCATATTGGATATCACTGATTAGTATGTTTGGATGCGAACTAAAACCAAATAACAAGTTTACATTTAGTATAATGCTTGATATAATTGCAAGACCAGATGGGGAGGGGGATGTACATGAATACAATGTTTAGTGTGATGATATGATGATGAACAGTTACTATTAGGAGGTTTGCATGTATATATATGATTTTGAATGACTGAAATGGACAATCTGGTATTAAAAGCAGTCCAGTGCCCCCTGAGGGAGATAGTGTATCTCTAGACATGCAGGAGTCAATTTGTGTTCCACTAGATTTTAGTTTCGAGAAGTCTTGGGATATGAAGTTGTGTGATCTTTATCCATTGTTTCAGCTAATGTATTTTTGTGATTAAGTCCTCTAGTATTGAATACTATTATTTTTAATTTCATTAATGTGATTGGCTGTGAGTTGGTTTTGCATGGTGTTGCTGTGAAGCTTCCATATATACTCTAGAGCTTGGTGAATGTCTATCAATGGCTTGATCACCATCAAACTCCATAGGTATGAAGTCCTCTGCAAAGTCATCAGTCATTTCTGGAATCATTTAAAATTATTAGAAGTAGCTGAGATATATACATTTACATATTTGTATAAATATAAGCTTACATGTATTCTGTTAGATTATTTTATGCTAATAATATTCATTGCTGCACAAATAATTTTTTTTTAACAAAGCAATTACTCAATATATGTCTGCATGATTTAGTCCTGTGAAATAAACAAATCTTATTTATGATGGACATTTTAATATTCATTTATTAAATAAAAAATATGTCATTAAAATTAACAGTTTTCCAAATATTTGTAAAACAATCAAAATTATAAAGATTTATATAGGAATCATTATAAATATATTTTGAAAACTGTATTTTATAATACCTTCATAAATTACTTTCAAAAACAAAAAGTTGATTTGATAGAGCATGTCTATTTTATTTATTTGATTGAATAGATTCTATTTTATTTTTTCCTATTCTTTATTTAGGAAAGATTCAGAAATCCTTATTTCTTGAGTTTGTCACTCTCAATTTGTATTCCATTGTGTTGATTTAGCATTAATAAGAATGTCGAATTCAAGGCTTAAAGATTTATAATTTACAAAGCTTTGAAGTTGGGAAAAGTAAAAAGAATTAGTTTAACAACTAATTAATGTTAAGCTATTGCATTATTAGTTGAAATTATCTGAACACTATTAAATTTAATATGTTTAAAGCATTGAAATCTGTGAACATTTTTTTATTTTTTATGTATATATGCTGCATTCATTGTTGGAGTGCTTATTATTTTCTTAGCGTAATTTACTTTTATACTATATTTCAATTTTGAAAGTCTTTTAGGTCTGAGGTAATGATATAGTGTAGATTCTGGAAATCAAGATCTGTGGATTGGCCCCACCTAATCTGTCACTTCAAGTGCTTTAACTTTTTATGAACTCCCATCAATAAAACACTCAATTATTATTATTTTTATTTAATTAGAATGAAGATATCATTCCTTATACACTTTAGTTGATAAATTTAGAAAAAATACATTTCTATACTTAAGCAATTCACTTCCTTCTCTTCATTAGCTTCTAAACGTAATGCCTTATCATTGCAACATATTACTCTGTTTTCAGCAATTCTTTTCATATTCGCATATGAAAAACATGTTGCTGATCACATTTTAAAGATAGGACTCTTCGGCTGCCTCTTAACCCTCTTTCCAAAATTTTGCCTTCAAAATTATTTTGTAAAAAATTACATCTTAAAAAATGTACTTCCTAATTAAAACAAAACAAAACAATATTTAAAAAAAAAACAACAAACAATTAATTTTTTAGTCTTTGAATTCTTAGTTTTATAATCATTTTTTTTAAAAATATATTTTGCAAACTATCGCTTTTCAGTTTACACACATTTCTTTTAGGATATTTTATCAATTTAATAATCTTTGAAAATGATTTTTGAAGTGAAGTTTAGAGGGCAGTAGTTGGTAATACATTTTTTTTTTTTAAGTTTATCTAAAATTTCTGTAGAGAGCAGCATAATCTATATTAGTCTTTTGACTGTTTGTATCTATATTTATGTGCCATTGCATTAATTATAGTTTTAATTTTTTATGCACAGTATAATTTTTTTCATAATTTTAAAATTAGGGTTAATTCGATGTTAAATAAACTCGCTGGAAAGCAGCAGAAATTAAAAATGTCTGGCCATTTCAAGGGAAGCCGTAAAATTATAGAAAAAAAAACATGAGAACTATGACAGCTGCAGTTCGTAAACATTTATTTTCCGATTAGTTAAGTCTAGAATTTAATTTTTAAAATGCACATTTTTATATGTTTTTGCGATAATATTGTAAATGTTTTTACATATATAGATTGCTAAAGAAGATTTGCATGGTTTCATAATTGTTCGCCTACAATTTGCCTAAATGTATTGCTAACAGAATTTGGAATTTATACTGCTTAAAGTCCATCAGTAAAAGTTCAAATATTGCTACTTTTAATAACTTTATTTTATATTTGATTGTTCAAACAGGAGGTACTGTATTTTTTAGAATGACCTATCTATATTCATCACATCTGTTGCTTCGCTATATTTTATTATTAGTCATGCCTCTGATCTGAAATGAGGATTGCGATGTTGAAAACTTTTAAAATCAAGAGTTTTGTTCTATGTTTATTTTTGTGGTTGCGTATAAAGTATTATTTGAAAAACATATTAGAAATCATGTAATTTTTTTTTTATATATAAAAATATTTTGTAATCAATGCAGTAAGTATAGAGAAAATTAAATGGTAAATATTTTTTTTGTATTATTAAAAAATAAATTAAGACTACAATAAATGTTTAATATGTGACTTATTAAAATAACTCGTAAATAAATTTATTTTGAGTTACATAGGATAATGCTAAACTATTACCACCTGAGTGATTGAAGTTATTGTGGGCAAAATGAGAAAACGTCTTTCTTAATGAGGTTAATTGCAATACTGAATGAAAACAGATTGATAAAAATCAGTATTTAATTGAAATGTATGGAGAGGAAAGGTTTTATAATATATAAAGTTAAGAGATAATGGATTTATTTCTATACATTTTTTTAATGAACAGTACAAATGTGATGAGAAATGAGAGAAAAAAAAAGAAAAGATGGATAATGATTAAATAAGCATAGATTTGAAGAAGGGTAGTGGATGGGTTATAATTAGGATTGTAATAGTTGCAAAAAATATAGGTTATGTGGATTAGAAATGAGTTTTTAGGCATATGGTTTTGCAAGCACAATTTTTTTTGACTTGTTTCTATATTTAACAACTAAAAAAAGATAATAATACTACATTCTACTATATATATTTTAAGCTTGACACCTCCTGATTGTAATATTTGCCATTGAATTAAACAATTTGAAATGGTGAGTGTTATTCTTATTTATTAGGAGAAAATAAACAAAGGTGAAATTCTATTAACCATATAATAATTTAGGATATTATTAGTTATTGATTTGATATACATGATGCAGGGTATATATTATCTATGTAAAAGGGATTTAAACTCAGACTTTCAAGAGCCCTATATCTATTCATTCAATCTTTACAACCAATACACATAACCACATACATGTGAAAAAGATAAATGATCTCCAATATATATATATATTTCATGCTGAACCAGCACTCATTAGTTGGCCCAGATTGATCATCATCTCCCATACATATATATAATCAGTGCTCAGTTTATATTATCTTCAAACTTTAATGGATAGCACAAAGTATGTATATTGAGATCATTTATTTATTTTCACATATTTGTGTTCTTGTGTATCGGTCTATAAAATGGAGTGGATAGATATAGAGAGCTTGAGATTGAGTTTAAGTCGTTTCTAATTACATTAACTTCAGTGTAGACAGTATATTTGTATTTAAATATATTATTTTGTTATAACTTCAACATTCAATCCTAAAAAATATTTTAGTAAGAAGTGTAGAAAATCTGTTTGCAGTTTCATAATTTTTTTTTATTAAGACATCAAAATATATAGGTACTGAACTGAGTTCAGACCTATATGACTATATAAGCTAATGAGCTTGGATTGAAAATATTATTGTGTTTTCAATTTAAGACTCATAGTTTTGTAGTTAAGTAGAGATAAAAGGTGGCTGCTGGAGAGTTGCATTAGATTCTAAGATCTAGGTGCAGTGTTCTCAGATCCAAGGCTCCTCACTGACGAAGGCCACAAGCTAGAAACTAGCCTGAGGATATTGGATGAGTAGCCACTAGATGGGGATTTTATGCACAAGCTTTCTGGCATCCATTGATTACTCTGGCTTGCACTGAGTGGCAATACTATATAGAGAGTTTTGTCTGTTTCAATAACAATTATAAGCAAGCATAAGAAATGGTGATCATGTGATGTTTATTGGCTTAAAACCAATCCTGCCTAATAGGATAGTGGTGGCTATAGTTATTAAAGAATCAAAGACACCAAAATATGTAGGTACTGAACTTCACCTATATGACTATATAAGCTATGAACTCTAATTGAAAATGTTATTGTTTTCAATTTAAGACTCATAGTTTTGTAGTTAAGTAGAGATAAAGGTGGCTGCTGGAGGGTTGCATTAGATCCTAAGATCTAGATGCAGTGCTTTTAGATCCAAGGCTTCTCACTGATGAAGGCCACAAGCCAGAAACTAATCTGGGGATATTGGATGAATAGGCATTAGATGGGGATTTTATGCACAAATCTTTTGGCATCCATTGATTACTCTGGCTTGCACTGAGTGGCAATACTGTATGGAGAGTTTTACCTGTTTTAATATATGAAAGTGTAAACATTCCTTTTGAATTGTCCTGCATATCTTATATATACTTATTATTTAAATAAATCACACACTATAATATAAAATATCTTTATATAACAGCAATAATTGTATATATATAATAAAAAAAAATCAGAAATGCTTTTTTCAGCAAATATTATTTTTTTGTCCTTTTCAATGTAATGGAACTGTTTTAAAGCTTCAATTTACATTGTATATATAGCAACACCTATCTTTTTCATTTATAAAATTATCTAGAACCAATTATAACAGTAATACAATCTGTACAAAGTATACTTTATAATTTTCTGTTCATTTTTTATTAACCAATTATTAGTTAAATTAATTGATGTTTTGTTTAGATTCATGCAGTTTTGTTTGTTGTAGTGAATATTTCTTATCTCTTCTAATGAAAAATGAACAGAAAATTATAAAGTATACTTTGTACAGATTGTAATATAGTTTAAAGGTTTTATATTTTTTACACAATCTATTCTATGTCTGTATTTTAAATAATATATAATGCAGATTTATTATCTCTTCTATTAATTGCATATTATGTTCTTTCATCTAATTGTTTACCTATATGTTCATAGTAAATAATATTGCCATTTCCACAATTAATTTTATATAAAATTCCTTTTTTATATTTCATATTTTATAATTACCTATTAATTTGTCTAGATTTTTACTATTTGACCATCCTATGTTGATGTTTTTATCTATATAATTTTTATTTTTTTTAGTAATATATTATACATTTTAGGGAAGTGTGAAAGTTTTATCCATTTTTATTAAGGCTACTATTATTATTTATAATAGAAATATTATTATTATTTAAATTAGGTGGTTTATAATTAAAAAGTATGTTTTTAATATTTTTAATGTTATATGCATAATTTTTGTATAATTCAATAAACTGTTCCTTTTGTAAAGTAGCTATATTTTTATTTGTATTATATTTATCATTTTTATATTTAAAATTTTTAATAATTGCCTCCTTTGTATTCATGCTTTTTATATATCTAAAGAAATTATTTTTCTTAAATATCATCTTGCATAAGATATTTTAATATAATTTTATTATTATCTCTATTAACTCTACATCTAAATACTTTATTTTAATGTCAAATTCCATTTTTTTAAATTTAATATTATATATGTTACTATTAAATTCTTTATAAATATTATTTATAGCTCGATTGTTATCAATTAAGGCATCTTTCAACATATCTTGAATAATGTATTATTTATTGATTTAGTATTATTTTTTAAATTCTTTTAATTTATAATTCATTTATAAATATTGGTGACATTAACCCACTAATTGCACAACTCATTACTCATTCTTTATGTATATTTCAATATTTATCATTGTATTTAAAGTATAAACTTTTGAGTTAATGTTGAATCTTCTTCTATAGTATGCATTATATATCATTAATGTACATAGATAATTTTTGTATTAATATCTGTACTTTTAATTTGTGGAATAATCGGTTACATTTTCTTGATATCCATTGTAAAAATACTTTCTTTTCTATTCAGTTTTATATCATTTGTTTAAATATTTGCAAAATTTCTATAGAATAAAATCACTAAAAATAAATAATAATGAATTATTATCCCTATGGGTTTTTACCTTAGTAAAAATATAATGAGTTTTCATCAGAAGAAGGTTACAATAATTCATATTGATAGTTTTTTGTTTTTCCATTTTATGTATTTAATTTTTATAATATTAGTGAGATT
Source organism: Epiperipatus broadwayi (assembly GCA_028023455.1). Taxonomy (NCBI): domain Eukaryota; kingdom Metazoa; phylum Onychophora; class Udeonychophora; order Euonychophora; family Peripatidae; genus Epiperipatus; species Epiperipatus broadwayi. The sequence continues at coordinate 10,381,459 of JAQFVV010000032.1, forward strand.
TTATTATATCCTTTTTTATTTCATAATTTATTTCTATATAATTCTATGAATATTGTTTTTATTACATATATATATATTACATATGTGATTTATTTAAATATATGAAAAAACAGTATAATGGATTAAATTTTCATTTTTGATAATTTTTATAATACAACAGAAAAATTCAAGTTTCCTCTAGTTTTTAGGCAGTAGATCAGGGTATCTGATACCACTACACAGTGCTCACAGATTTTCATCTGTTTCTAATTGAATTTTATTCACCAATGAGGGGCTTTTAGAATACAAATTGCTTTTTGTTTACATTTTTGTAGATGTGAAATTTCAAAAAATTTTAAACTTTAAGCTTAAGCTATGTACAAGTTTCAAGTCATTGAATATAATTAATGCACTGTGTTTATCTTGGTAGTGCTTTCTCTGGAATGATCATAAGGAGTAGGTTGAAATAGTTTATGCAACTTGCATTTGATGTGTATGTATATATGTACCTGGGACTTTTATAATAAAAATAAATCACAATTTATGAATATAATATTGTTCATTGAAAAAAGTTTGTTTTTACAATGTTTATGATCATCCTATTCTATTTTTATTAATGATGTCATAATGATTACCTTTTTTTTCTAAAGATATGAGAACATATTAAATTTCTTTAGGAGTTTAATTAGTGCATGTAGCCATGTAGGTCAAATAAATGTATTTAGATATCTTGAATTAAAAAAGAAAATGTGATGAATATACAGTATTGTTTATACTTATGAGGCTGGATTTTAGCTTTTCCACTTATTTATGATTATAATGGAAATTGTTCATCAAAAGGAGCCATATGTTATAAAAGAAATTATTTAGGCAGGCAAACCATTGATTCCCAGCTTTATTACATTAAATAACATTTATAAATTGTAAGCTTATATTGAAAGTCATAATATCATAGACATTTTATATGATAGATGAATAGGTCTGTATTTGCATGTCATGATTGGAATGTGAAGTGCAGTTTTTACATATGATGTGGGAGGAGAAAAATAAATATTGAAAGTAAATAAAAATGGCATTCTAATCAAAATAATTATTCATTCAGTTTAATAAAGTATAGTATATAATGTATAATCATAAAAAGTATATAGATGACAATAACAAAACAAGACACTTATGACCAAAATTATTTGATAATGCACTATAAACCATAAGTTGGGAAATGCTATTATAACTTATTATTATATAGGTGGATCTTTGTTGCTATGAAAAATGAATCAGTATTAGGGCAGTGTTTTAAATATATGGTTAACAAAGAACTGTGACATTGTGTAGATTAAAATGATTGATTTTTTTTTTTTTAATTTTCAGATTGATAAAAATATGGTTTTGGATCGTCTGTAAATGTTAATTGCTTATTTCTCAAAAATTTGTAGTTTTTCTGTATACATTGGTATGTGGGCTGTATGTGCATATATAATAAAGCTTTTTAAATTTATGTAATTCATAAACATGGTGCATTATAATTGTCTCCTTTTATTAAAATTATTACTGGGTAGAAAAATTAGCATTCAGCATAATTATTGTTGAATAGTGAATAAAGATAATATATGCAAATAAGCCCAAATTATGGAGGAGTGCTAATTTACAAAATAATTTGTAAGACTCTATTGTGTGGACTAACTTTTGATATATATGTATTGAATTGGTCAGATATAGTAAAGATTGATTAATTCAAGATGATTAGGAAATCATGTATATAAGTTATAATATCCGTGTGCAAGAAACTGAAATAAAATGATAAAGCAGGTATATGGACTAATATATTTATTTCTCTGTGCATGTGAGTAATCTATTTTCATGCGACAGTTTATTGTAATCACTTTTAAGAGTTATTTATTGTTTTAATTACCTTTATTGCAAGTAAATAAATTTTTTTTGTTAAGTTATAATTTGCATGTAATGATTTCTTTAATAAAAGTGTAAATGCGACCTGGCAGGTATTGAAGAAATACACCTGGGATACACAACAGTATGCGATCTATTTTGGATGAATCAAAATTTCTACAAGTATTAAGTTGATCTGAGTTAGACTACTCTTTTGTAAAGTTGATTTTATCTTAAGCATTAAATATTGGGGTTGTTCACCTAAATTTGTTCATTGTAAGAGCATTTGTGAATAGGAAGAACATATGCTTCCAGATCAAAATATGAACATTAATATTGTAGTAGTGTAAGTTTTTTTCTTTTATATAAACAGTATTGTTGAATCTTATAAAAGCAGATCAAAAATTGTAGAGATTTAAAGATCTTCTGGAATTAGAGATGAAATGTAATGAGATTAATTTGATAAAATTTTGTATATAATAGAATTTTTAAGGGCATGTAATTGTACTGTATCTACATTGAAATTTTTACATATTTGAAATATAGTTGCAGACAAAACATTTTTATATTTAATGGTCCAAAAGATTAACAAAACTTTATTTAGAAAACAAACAAACTAATATTTTTTGGTAAACACAATCTTAAATCTAATATGTTTGCCCCAAGACTACAAAGAAATTTTGATAGCAATATTTAAATGCCTTTGTCAAAAAAAGAAATAAAGAATATTTATCCTAACTCTGGAAATATAAGTTGTAGCTGAATGATTCAAGCTATTAAGTCTTAGCCTTGCAATATCTAATCTGGATACAGGGTTGTAATTTCTTTACAGAAGATGTAAAAAAAACCCAACAACTTTGCAGCATTAAGGCATTTGCAATAAAATAACCCAGCTAGCAATTTGACATTTGCCATTAAGTGAATATTTAGTTATTATTAGCTAGATGGTAAATATTCCAGATTAATTTGGGTCAGTAAGAGATATTAATGCACTAATTGTAAAAACAGAAAATATTGTATTTGATTTGGTCTTAATTATTGGTGGAAAAGATGTCATAATCTTATGAACATTAATGTGAAATTGACTAGAAGTAATTTAAGATGAGGCTACTATGGAATGCAGATTTTATATTAATATTTCAAAAAATGAAAGCTATTTGTTGAATTCCATCATCTCTCTATATTATAAATGTATAGAATCATGAAAAAAGAAAATTAGGTTTATTTTTTATTTTTTAAAACTTTTTTAAAATGATAACTCATATTTTAATGATGATGAAATAATAGTGAAGTTTAAGTATTTCTATAGTGTAATTTTCACTACACCACTCTCATGCAAGGTAGGAACTGGTTTCTATCTGCTTTTAACACCTTGTGGAAGGCTGTAATCATTCATAAACATGTGACCAAATATATGTGATTAAGATTTATAATTACCAAGATGCACATTTTGTGCTCAACCAACACTCATAAGTTGGCCCAGGTCACAATCTCTTATACATAGTTTTTTCATTATAACTAATATACTGAACAATGATAAAGAAATGTGTGATTGTGTTCTGGGCGAACTGATGAGTGCTGGTTAAGCAGAAATGTGCATCTTGGGAAAAATAAATCTTTTCACATGTCCTTGGCCATATGTTTATAATTACACCCCTCCACAAGATGTTAAAAGTGGATAGAAATTAGTCCTTACCTTGCATGAGAATTGTGTAGTGAAAATTACACTACAGAAATATTATTCATTAAGTGGATAATCTCTTGTCTAATAAATGACTAATAAAAATTATTAATAGTGAAATTTGATCCATCTGTGTGTGTTTTTGAATTCTAATTAATTCATTAGGCATATTTACAAATCATGGGATAGTATTGAGCTAAGCTAAAACTTGAATAAAGCTAAAACTTGAATAATTTATACTGTGGAATACAATTGGGGAGAAGAGATTGTGTGAGATCAAATTGTGCAACATAAATACTAGTCACTTTTAATAAGAATACTTAAGACACATCAGTTTTTAAAAAGTGTGAAGATTTCTTTTCTACTACAATGTGCGATTATTAAGTGACATAATAGTTGAGTGAAAAATAGTACATTACAATGCAATTTTATTAATATGTATATATTGTCATCATTATTTTAATCAAATTAATGTTCAGGCAATCATCTTTATAGATCAAGAGTATACTAAGGTAATAAATTATTAATTTATTTCAATAATTTAATTGCATTACATATATATAATAAATTTAATGCAATTATTTTGTTTTAATAGTTGTCTCAATGTGGAGTCTTTATTTATAGTATTTATTGTAGGAAACAAAATTGAAAGCATAAATAGCCAACTATTGATTAAAAAAATGATGAATAGTTTACTGGATTGGATGATTTCATTGAATAGACTAATTCATTCACAACCAACTACATCACATTCCATTTATATTAGTAAACACTTAAATTTTGATTTTAAAAATATTTATAGAAATAATTCTCTTTATGTCGTATAAAAAAAAATTTTTTTTTTTGCTCATTTCTTTATGTAATTCACACATTTTTTGAGAAGTTTTAAATATTACTTCTAGCAAATAATAACAATAATTAATGTGAAGTTCAATGGTCAAGCCTAGGAGAACTTTATAGGAGGAATCCTGTTGTATTTCTGTCAGTTCTTAAGTGTCACTAATTTTTTTTTTTTTTTGCTAATTGGCAAAAGTGATTTTTCCTATATTGATGTTGTCTTGACATGACTAAATGGACTACACAGTTTTTTTGTTATATAATTATAGATATTATTTATATCACTTTTAAAGAATTGTTAAAAAATATATAAGAAATTGAAAAGATAATATGTGGTATCCCAGGATGTGCCTATATCATCTTCATTATTAGGCCATGTCTATTAATCTGATCACTTTTTCTAAGGCTCTCTATCTGTAATTTCTCTTTAAGATCATCTATCCATTTTTTTTAACGCTTTTTTTAAATCTGTATTTTTTTTCCAATATGTTTTAAAGCACATGATCAATATATACATATTTTTCTTCTATAATTTCCACAATATTTTTTTTTCATTTACATTGCTATTAATCCACTTCTCCAAAAATACTGCCTTAAGGCTTCAACATTTTCTTTCTTTTCCTAATTGTCTAGCTTATTATAAATTTATACTCCAAACAAAATATTTAACAATCCTCTTTTTAAATTTTATTTCATTAGATTACAGAATACTCTTTATTAGAAACCCATTTATTATTGCTTCTCATCATCAGTTATATTTGAAACTATTAACTTGTTTTATAATTTCTTGTCTAATGCTTTTTTTTAAATGTCTTCATTCCTCGATCAACTTTTATTGCTTTGTTATCAACCCAAATCTTAATACAAATTCTTTAATTTTACATTTTGTTAAGTTTAACTTCATATATATCTCAGAACTGCTAGTTTGATATTGTGAATCAGCTCCAAAGTTTTCATTATCAAAAAAAATAAATTCATCAAAATATAACTTTACCAAAATAAGAAATAAACAATATTCCTATCTTACCACTTTAAAATAAATATATCATTTTTTCATTTCTTTTTCAAAATAACCCACTAAATATCTGAGCTTATCAAATGCTTTTTATAATCATTGAAAGAAATATTAACCATCTTAGCTCTTTTTCTATATCTCTCAATAATAGTTCTCACCATTTTAGATATAAACATTTCTAATCCTTTGGAAATCCAGCTATTCATAATTTTTTGGTAAGACTGCAACTGTATGTATTATTAAGCTCAGTGCTTTAAATTTTTGTTTTTTTTTTGTTTTATTGCATTTGATCTTTTCTTCATCTCTAACATGAAATTTGAAGCAATACTGCATAGTTGTAGATTATATTACACATATAATCTAACTTTTTTCTCCTCAAAACCTCTAATAATTCAATCAAAATTTTATCATTTCCTCACTCTTTGCCATTTTCTATTTTATTTAAATCTTTTACAACTTTTTTTTTCATTTTTAAACAATTTATTTCATCTTATCTATTTGGCAGAAAGGATAAATTATCAACAGAGAATAAAATACGAGGATAATATGATTTATATGATATAATTATTTACATTAAGTGAAAAAATTAGGTAGGTAAAGGCTCATTTCTATAATATAAATTATTTATATATTTTGTTTCATCTTGCACTGCATCCATTTTTTTACTAATTTATTATTGTTATATTTAATTATTGGTTCATTTCTGTTTTCTTCTAAAAATAATGTTTTATTCTCACAGTATATTGTTTCTTACCTGTTCTTTCCTTGCTTTATCTTTTAAGCTTTTTCTTCATATTTATATGCAATTAAATCATTTTTGTGGTACTATTTTATTCAACATCTCATTGCTGCTTTTTCCCTTTTTTCATAATCCCAGTATTGTTTAAATTTTTCTGAATCTTTAATTTGAATTTACCTTATCTGATAGTTTTTACTTACTTTTCATTTAACAAATCTGAAAAAAATTCCTAATGATATCATTTTAGTTTGTCATTAACCCTCCAATTTTTTTTTATGTAGCTTTTTACTTTTTTAAAAGATAATCTCAAGTCTACCAGCACTAAATTATATTGAATTCAAAACATAATCTAATTGAAATCTATTTTTATTATCTGAACCTTTCCACATGAAATTTTTTTATTATTTTTGAAGTATATGTTTATTATTATTGAGCTATTTTCTTCATAAAATCTTATTACTTTTTCATATAAATTTTTACCATAATCATTAATTGAAATCTTGTAGAAGGAAATTAATCTTCACACATGGGCTATTATCATTAAATTTATGTACACTCACCTCTCAAAAAGTGTTTTAAAAGCGTAAGTGTAACATTTATGTTTAGAGATTATTCTTATATAAATCAACTCTATTGATCATGCTTAAATCAGGACTTGAACTTATTATGAACCAGATATTTCAGTTGACAAATTATTTGTACAAATTTAGTTTATATATCACAGGGAAGAGAAAGTTTCTCATTGTGAAAGGAAATTAATCTTCATACATGCACTATTGGATTAAATTTATGTGCATTTAATCTTTAATCTATCACTACAATCTCTTACCCTATTATAACTTTTAAAATCCTATCATTATTATTTTATAACTATTTGTATTCTTTCTCTTATTTTTATTTTTTCATAAATAATTTAAATCTTCATAATCATGATTAGTAATAGTTTATATATATCTCTTATTATAGGTAGGTTGTTTGAAATTTTTTTGAGTTTAACTAACAACAATCTAACATTTATTGGCATGTTATTTATAAAAGTTTTTCTTCTTTTTAAATCTGAATCAATATCTACATATTTAAGTATACTGCTACTCCCCATTTTTCATTATTTAAATTTTTATTTTATCTACTTTATGTGCTATAGGTTTGTATCAGTTTGATAAAGCTATTTGTTAAAATAAATATGATATCAATTAAATTTAACATGTAAAAATTAAGAATCAAGCCACTGAAAGAAGGAATTCAATTCCTATTATTATAGTTGTACATCACTGTCTACATACAGTCTTGCTATCATCATTCTACTGGCAAGGCAAGATATGAAAGGAAATTCCAGATTGCTGCTTGGATGTAAATAGAGTATATCCATTTCTTAAAAACATTTATACTTCAAATGATTTGTATTAATATAGCAGAAATAAATTTAGTACTTTTTTATTATCCAAAGAAAAAAACATGTTAGAGATGATATGAGCCAGTAGCTGGAATTCTAGAGCTATTGAAAACTTATATATGTGCTCATCATTGATTACAAAATTCATTTGTATGACATTTGGATTGAAGATATTTATGAAGAATTAAAGAAAACTTTAATTCTAAAAATAATTCAAAATTTAGTGCTGTTATGTAAATAGTGCAGATATTATTACATTTGAATTATTGAATATAATATTGGAATTATAGTTTGAAAAAAAGATTTGAGATGCATCTTCATTGGGGGTAGTTATAATTATATTACACCTATACACTGATGTGCATACAAGAGATTAGCCAAAATATATGAAATTTATAATAATAATAATAATAAATTTAGTTAAAAATGATTGCATTCCAGATTGCAGTGAATCAGTAAAGCCTTTTTTTATATATCACATTCAGTGGACCGATTCATAATTAATAAAACTCTCAATAATTATGTACATTATTTTTTTTTGAGAGCCATTTGTTAAAAATTTACTAATTTTTTCTATAAATGAGTTATAAAAATAATAAGCAAAGAATATGATTATATCGTTGTAGTTTTTATATTTGTAATGATTTGGATAGCAACACAATGCAGTATGCATCAACTCCAAGGCACAAATTCATGCCATCAGATATTGGTTCCAGATGATCTCTCCTTATATATTGTTCTTGGGGGAGACAACATACCATTTAGGTTCAAGTCAATTTATACTTGATGAACTTACCAAGTTGGGTTCACTCAAATTACCACAAATTATGTGGCAGCCGGAAAGGTTGGAATCATTATTAATGGTAAGAAACCCCCCCCCCCCCAATAATTTTTATATAATTTATGCTGACAATAGCATGTTAGCAGTCAGTCTAACACAGGGGTCCCCAACCCTATGCCCGTGGGCACCTTGGCGCCCGCAGACCATTTTACATGTGCCCGCCGCTATCCGCACACGATAAAAAATTATTTATCTGATACAAATAAATTTAATTTTTAAAATTTCTTATAAATTATTGTATTATATTGTAATCAAATGTTAAAATTTTATTTTTGAAATAAATATTTTTTTGTACATTATGTATATTATTAACAATATCCAACTATAAATTTACATTGAAAACATAAATGGTACCTACCACCTGGTCAGTATTATAGAATGTGCTCTTAAAGTGAAAAATGGTTGGGGACCGCTGGTCTAACATATGGACATAACACCTTCAATGCTTTTATGTTTATATACCAAACAAAGCAGAATCATACTTGATAACCATTAACACTATCAATATGATCACAATAAACAATAGCTGGCCTGCGATCATTATGGGAGACTTTAATATCACATATGGTGGCTTTGTCTCCAAATATCTCCACTTCATGAATAGGGGCTTTATCAGTGGTGAGGGATGCTTTCCAGCTGGAGCTTACTCTTACTATACCAAAAGGTACAGATCGTTAATTGATCTGGTTTTTTATATGCCTGAACTTCACTATATATTGGAAACAGTATTGCAACCTGTGGCTTTTTTGAACCATTTTGCATTGGTTGCTACTGTTGAAATGGACAATGTGATTCCATTTCAGCATCACAAATCGATTAGAATGTTAACAAAGGCTACTACTGTTGAGGCTATTCCATCAGAAGTCTACATTCTATTCCACAAGATAGGCATCCTCTCACGACCACCAGAGGAAGCTTGGTTTGCCTTTGGCATTAATAGTACAGTATTCTCACAGAACAAAGGGCCCATCCACATTGCTGAGTAAGCTAGAGGAAATTAATAGGAAGCTAAAAGAGTGAAGGGCCAGTAGAAGCTGATTCAATCGATAGCATAATGACCCTCAATTGCAAATACAGGACGAAGCAACAGGCCCTTGCAGTGTACATTTCTACAAAGAGAGCCAAAATATATCTGGCTGCCCAGCATTGCTGGACTAAGGGATACATAAGATGGGCAGTGGGAACGTCAAAGAACCCAAATACTCCCACAATTATCAAGCATGATGGCATCACTGTGACTCTCAACATATGATATGATGGAGAAAATAAAGTTTCACTATCAAAAGAAGCTTCAAAAAAGTAACCTATCTGAGGCTCATGAATCCATGCAACAACCTATTTGGGATGGTCACAGCATTACAGAGTCTGACTTCAGAGACAAACTGTTATCACTTCCTGATAATGTTCACCGTGGGATGCATGGCATTCCCAAATTTCTCATCTCCCATCTCAGCAATTTTTCTGTTCCTATAATTATGGGAATGATAAATTATCTTGCAAAGCAGCAAAGAACTATTTAAAACCTATATCAAGTTGCCTTGGTGTCTTTCATGAAGAAAGATCAAGATTCAACTGATATTAACAATATCAGACCGATCTCAATGTCACCCCTTCTTACTAAGATCATAGGTATTGTCAAGGACTTGATTAAAAAAAAATTTTTAAGGCACATTGTACCATCTCAATATGCTAAAAAAGGCTCACCAGCCCTTACGACAATTGGAAAAGCAAAAATTCTACTGGACTACATAAGAACTAATAGAAAGTCCAAACCGATTGCAATCCTGTTGGATATAACCAAGGCATTTGACTCAGTTAACTTCAACACTGTCCTAAATATGCTAAAGGCCCTTGACATCTCTGAAATAATTTACATTCTTGATAACCTTTTATTCAATAGAGAGATCCATATATCTCTCAATGGATCATACACAGATAATTTTGTACCAAATATTTCTATTCCACAAGGTTCCCCTCTCAGTGACCTACTGTTGGCATGCTACATCAATCATCTCTTAAAGGAAATGGAGTATACACTCCCTGGCATTTACATCCCCAGATTAAAAAGAACTATCCGCACAATAGCTTGTATGGATGATGTGTTGGTTGTTCTCCCTTCAGAGAAGCATCTCAACAGTCTATACTGTGTTGGATAAGTTCACTAGTCTAACAGAATTAAAAATAAGCCCAGTTAGATCATCTACCCGGGCTATATACTCTGGAAAGAAAGTTAACTCAAGATTTAAAGTAGAATCTCAGAGGTTTCTAGGCTTTTCAATCTGTAAATCTCAGGCTGCAATGTCTAAGGAACTTCAAGTCAAGATCCTGAATTCTGCGGACAAGATTACTCAAACATTCACTGGGGTCTACCTTTCCCTTCAGGGGAATGTGGCCATACTGAACATGAAAATCTTTAGTAAGAATTCATATTTTCTTCCAGTAATGACTGTAACCAAAACCTTTATTAAACAAATCTATAAAATATGATCAAGGCTCTTCTGGAAGGGCCATACTGTTGCCATAAGTATTAGTAACATGCAAAAAACAAAGAAGTTAAACGGTATGTCACTTCACTCCATCCCAGCCATTTTACACCAAAAATCTCACCCCCTGATATATAACCTGATCCAAAAATATAGCCATGGTCAGATTACAGAAATAATTCAGCCAACTGATCAGCCTCCATCTCGGAAAATATGTTGGCTTGACCAACTAATAAGCACTCTAATATGACAAAATCATAATACAGAACCATCTTTCCAAGAAAAAAATAAAATGTGGGATGCATATTGCATCATAAGTCCGGACCTCTTCCCTATTAGCCACAATTCTGCTTGTCAAACAAAAAAAATAATTACTTTGTGTAAGTTCTGGGCCCTTGAGCCAAAATACCTGGACTTTATAATAGTCAAAATCAATTTAAATGCTATGCCAACAAATTGGTTTCTCAGGTATAGAAGGCTGATCATTAAAGTGGAACCAACATGCTCAAATTTCCCGAGATATGATGAAACATTTGAGCATGTTATTAAGTCATGCTTTGGGCTTAGAAATGCTAAAAGCCTCATATATAATAATTCAGTTATAGGCTATTATCAAATCATGGATCTCCAAAGAGTACATTCATGGCAGAGACATTCCTATTATAAGGTTATCTGTTTTTCTTACTGTAACAGTATATAATATGCTATTACATTATTTTAAAATTAAAATAAAAAGATCTTAAATAAAAAATTGATTTATTAAAAAGAAAAACTTAACTTAAAAACTGAAAATTAAAAGTTATTTAACGTATATATAGATCGCACAGATGGAAAACTTTAAAAACTATTTTAAAAATAAAAGTATTTGAAAATATTTTTTTTGTAAAAAAAGTAAAGATTGATATTTTTTAAAATAGAAGTAAATGATTTCTATCATGTTTAATCTTAGAAAATGGAAATGATTTTTTTAAAAAAATTAAATGATTGTTTTAAAGCAAACTAGCCCTTGGGGCTCTTAAAATGATTTAAAAGGTCAGATAAGAGAATAAAAAGAATTAGCTTGACCAATGGAAGCACCAAGCCCCAGCATGGACCAAAAAAGAGACTCTAGGATAAGTGTTGTCTTGCTCGTTGAATCCAAAAATTTGCTGATAAGAAGCTAATAAAAATATACAAAAGGAAAAATAATTGTGGTCTGAGATGCTGACTATTAAGCTATATATGAACGGTATGCTGACTATTAAGCTATATATGAATGGTAGCTGTATTGCAGATTTCACGATGTAGGAGTCTGCAATAGATTTAATTTCTTGACAACCAGCTGAGGTCTCCCTATGATAGTTATGGACCAAAAGGAATGGCAAGTAGCGGCTTTATTTAAAAAAAAAGGACAAAAATCTAAGTTATCACGAAGATGGACCTCTAAATCTGCAGAATCCAGAAAGTATAAACTCTTTTTGCTTATCTAATAGGAACTTTTCTTAAATTTGCAATGAGTTTGAAAATAAGAACTCTCATCTGACCTAAAGAATTTAAAATCAATTATTAATATTTTTTTCTGCATATGTTTAATTAATCATTTCCATTTCCTTTTTTTTGTTTTTGTTATGTGTTAATTAAATTATTTGACTGTATTTAAATTTAAGTTGGGTGTGGACGGCTATATAGATTCGTTAAGTTTGTTAGTTTAAGGGAGGGTTAATCTTGGTTAGTTGTTTCATGATTAGATTGGGTTAATGTATTGGATATATTGGTGTAATTAGTAAATGTAGTATGAAGATCTGCTACGTGCAGGATCGCATATATGCCGCACTTGGGCAAAATAAGTCCCATTTCTTAATGACCATCGGAAGCAGACGCATTCCCTGCTCCTTGGATCACCCCTTTAGCTTATAGAATGGGATATTAAGATGGCAAAAAGGACTGCAATCCCTTCCTATGGAGTTTTCTTTTTTTTTTTATTGTTGCTCTTGCCAGACAGATGTAACATTCCTGTACTGGACGAGAGCCAATTTCTTCTCTATAACCATGCTGTTCAGATGTGCATTCCTGACAGTATGGTATTGTGCTGTCATATTCAGGCTGCATTGAATACATCAATATATCAGATAGATTGGTGTTGGTTTCTCTGCGAACTTTTGGCCTAAGATTAAATAAGGGCTATAGGATATTTTCTTTTTCGAACGAATCCGTATAGTGTATCTATACTCAACATCATAAAACAAACTCTTATTAAAATTCATCTGTGAGGATTGTTTAAAATAATAAATTTAAATTTAAAAATTAATATTTAAATATAAACAAGATACATTTTATTCTTCACTTTTAAATATTTATATATGCGTCAATAAATCTTTTGTGTGTGTTAATTCTGGCAGTAGCTTATTTATTTATTTTATGGAAATCTTTTTTATTAAAATATTTCTTTTAAGTAAGTTGTATATTAAATCTCGGCGTCTTTGTGAGCTAGTGGCATGGGCTGACGGTCATAATAAAATATATATGTAAAAATTAGATCTTAACAGTACGTATCTGCCTACTATATAAATTTTCCAGGTTCCAGTAGCCTGGTGATGCCCTTTTACAGCAGATACGATGTCACACCAACTATCTGTTACACCCCTACCGTTATATTACCTACTCAATCTGGCTTGTCAGGTGTGGCAAACTATATACCTTACCCCAACCAGAAGAAGATCATCTCTTCCTCAATGTGATTAGGAAAATAAAAGAAAGAAACATATCCTTGGCCACAAACTTCCTCTATGAGGAGGCATGGAAACTTTTTAATATACCTCATGGAATAGACTAGAGCAAACGGTCTTACATGCATCTTCATAAAGGAAAGTAGACCTTGTTCTAAACTAGATGATAAATTTACATTTTATTCAAAGATACAATGAATTCAATATAGATATGTATTCATGAATTTGTTTGAGAAACCTTTTGATATACTACATGGAATAAACTAGATCAAATGGATTTGCATACATCTTCATAGGGAAAATTGACTTTGTGTAAGGACTAGATGACCAGTTTACTATTTATTCAAGGATATAATGTATTCAATATAATTATGTATCGTTTTGCATTAATAAATTTGTTTTAGAATAAAATATTTCAATTAAAATTGCTTAGCAAAATATTCTATTATTTTAGATTTAATATAGGCATAAATTGTATAAATTTTTAATTTTAGATGTATTATTTAAACATTTTTCTAATTATATGTTCTTTTTTCTGTTTGTTGAAGGGTTAACAAGATACAGACGTTTTTGACTGAAAGTCGAGGACTTGTGGTTTAACCTATTGAGAAGCTGGAGCCTTATATTGTCGCAACCATAAAAGAAAAAAACTTGGGTTTCATTTTATTTGTATAAATGGTTTTTTTTTTTTTTTGACTTTTAAACTAATTCTTTTAATTTAAAAAAAATGTTATAAAATAATTGTTTATTATAAACATTGTAAAAATGTTACATAACATAAAGTCTTTGATATAAATATTTTTTTTGTAAGTTTAAATAATTTCAAGAAAATTCACATTATAATTTATATTGTATAGCCTTTGGCAAATCTTTTTTTTTTTTTAAATAAATTTTATATTAATCCAGTTAACAGTTATTTAAGAACTTCAAAATCTCATTACTACACATTGCTACAGTTATCTTTATAGTTCCTTTTATATATTATCCTTGCTTAAAACCTTCATTCAAAAATTCTCTTGAATATCTAATCCTTCAAATTAAAAGTTAATAAGTATCTGAATGAAGAGTTTTAATAAAATAAGATCAGGTTAAGTATTGTAGTACAAAATATTCATAAACAAAGGAGCATGTTAATCTAAATTAGATATTATGCAGCTGCATTTGAATATATAATTGAGCATAATCCACAAGTGATAAAACATCATTTCATAGCAGAACAATGTGTGCATGTAAAAGATATTTTTGTATTCAGTAAGGTAAAAATTATATTATCCACTTCATTTTTTATTATTTAAATTCTTTCTTTCATTTAGCATTATTTTAATAATTGGTTTTAGTTTATTGATTTTTTTGTTATTTTTTTCTTCAGTCTGCTTATGTTTTTTCCCCTCCATGTTTCTTTTTTTGGTTATATATTTGTGTTTTATGTACTTTTATCTTCTGTTCCTTATTAAAAAATATATATTTTTCATATTTAAATTTTTTTATTCTACTTTAATCTCATTTCTTTTTAATATTTTTATTATTATTTTATTTTTTTAAAAATTTTCTCTACTTTTCTTTTTACAATATATTTTCTGTCATTTTTTATTGTGCATTTTTATTTTCATTTTACTTTTATTTTTTTCTCCATCTATATCTTTTTCCCCCTCTATCTTTTATATTACTTTTTTTTCTATTCATTTGGCATGCTTTCTAACATATTTAATTTGTTATTGTTATTATCATTTTTTTTTTTATTCTTCATGTCTGATGTCTTTATTATTTATTTATTTTTTGTCTTATTTTAAATTTTATTTTGGTCCTTTTTTTTTTTTTACTTTTTATTTTAATGTAATTATATATATTTAATATGCTTTACAGTATTCATATTTATCATTTTTTTTTTCCATTTTTTTTAACTTCCTCTTTTTATTTAGCGTTTTTTATTTCAATATTTAATTTTTCTTGTCAATTTTTTGACTTAAAGATGTTATTTTCCCTGTATATAGTAATGGTATGTATATGCAATGTATGAAGAAATGACATAATCCCAATCGTTGGGAGGCAAATGTTATACTACATATAATGCTAAGTATGAAATGATGAAATTAATATAATATAATAGTATGCCTTAATTATATATGCTTAAAAGATACATTTGCCTTAAACATAATAAAAATGTAATAGAAAATACGATTGCCCCAATTGGTAGTGCCAAATGTAATAGTAAGTAAAATGTACATATAAAGAAAGATCCTAACAATTGAAATGGCTCCAATTGGTAGCAACAAAGGTAATAGTACTTATTATGACATGCCATATACGTATAAAAAGAAAAGAAATTGCCTCAAAAATGAATATAATAAAATATGTTAATTCCAGCCATTGAATATGAGTTACAATAAATCAGGTTATGATGTTTAACTTTATTTGAACAAATTATTAATTTATAAAGTTACGAATAGTAAATGATCTACACTATAGAAAATATATTACTCATAAGTGAATGTATTCTAATCACCACTTATATTGTTAATTCAGCTAGCTACAGAGCATTGACTAAGGCATGTTAACTGGTTAATTCTCAGAGTTAACTTAACTAACAATTTGATTAGTTAATAAATATAAATTGGAACAAAGGGAATTTTATTGAATCCAAAATATATATGTTTACAAATAAGATTACATATAATTTAATATTTCCATTACTTATGGCTTATAAAAATAATCCACTAATATACAAGATTATCATTTAGTCAAATGGTTGAATTTGTCAACCAATTAATAACTGATGTACTAAAAAAAGAAAAGACAAATATTAATCAATTTCAAATAAAAACTCAAAGTCATTCTTTTGTATTAAACAAATGATATAAGCTTTATTCCAAGATTGTGATTTTATACTTTTATAATAGCACAAATATATATATATATGTGTGTGTGTGTGTGTGTGGAAAACATAAAAACTGTTTTGTTTTTCAAATGCTCAATTTTTTAAAAATATAAATCAAATAAAAGTTTTACCTATAATAAACATAACTTGCAGTCTGTATTTTACATAGAAATTGTATAAAAATTGTTGTGAAATTAAATCAATAAACAAATAAATAAATAAATTGATGATACCTTGTTAAATTAATAATTTAGGTTATAGATGTATTTCTTTAAAGTTGGATCAACAAACAGAATGATACAGAAGACAATATCAAGAGCTTTTTCCCACTATGCTATAAGGATTTATTCACTTTACTTTATTTTAAACCACTTCTTTTATTAAGAACATCAACTACTTGGGCTTTTTTTTTTATTAATATAAGGCTTATATCCTAGCCTGAAAAGTTCAACGTTTATTCCATAACTTTATTAACTTAGGGTTTATTAAACCTAGCACAATATATATAAATATCATCTCAACTAAGCCCTTATGTGTAAGCAAAACATATATATATATAACATGACAACTTCTAAATACAAATGTGGGGATATTCATATATAACTTCAATATTTAATACTATAAATTGACTCAATCTTTTTAAAATACATCTAATAATAATACAATTAAAATAATTGAAGAGTTAAGATAATTATTAAATCAAGATATAATTTGTAAATACGATTCTATAAAATTTATAAATTTATATACAACTTCTATGCAATTAAGTGTAATTTATTATTTTCCAATCTAAATTGATACATGACATTTATTATTTAATATATATGTATGTAAAATGCGAATCAAATACTATATATATATTACTACAATCGTTATTTTACCCTAGTATTTAACAATATATTACTTAAAAAAAAAACAAATATATATATTAAAAATTGACTTTCATTATCATTAATAAGTTTTAACATTCAAAAAGAAACTTATAGGTTAGTTTTAAATATCACAATTGTATACACTTTTATAAAGAGATATTTTAAAATGTTATAAAAAAATAATAGACTTAGAAAAAAAAAAAAAAGACAAATTTTAATTACCATTTAATTTCTTTTAATGTCTCTTCATTTCCCAATCCACTAATTATTTCAGGCATTTTTTCTTTTATTTTATCCATTCCAAACTAGATCAAAATAACTTTAAAATATGTATACATATTATTAACGAATTTATAGATTTTTCCGTTGTTGGAGCAAATGATTCCGTCATTTTCTATATATTCAATTATAAAAATAATTAAATTTGACTATTATTTAGGATCACTAAAGAAACTTAAAGTTGAAAAAATATATATAGCTATTTTTCTGAAGTTTGTTTGCAAACGCAGGTTTGATTTCAGGCTGCATATTTTACTAGACTTTAATAATGAAATAAGACAGGCAAAAGGGTTCAAAAAACCCTGGATAGTAAAGTTCACTTTAGCCAAACATTTTGATATTATCTTAGTCCAGGAATTATTATATTGAGATCCAAAAGAAGAATTTGGGAATAAACAAAATAAAGCTATGACTTCTTTCTTCCTCTGTTTTATTAATTACTCATCACGATCCTGTTCTGGGTTTCCATAGTAATCTTTGTCCCATTGTTATAATTCACACCCTAATCTAAAACTTTAACACTGTTGATTTTAAAATATTTTTTAAAATAACAAAATAAAAAAAATAATGTCAGTAAAAAAAATATATATATTACATTGACAAATTTATTTTATAATCTACAAAACAAATAAATAAACAAACAACTAGAATAATATCATTACATCTTTTATAATTTAAAAAAAAAAAAAAAAGTACAATCTAATTATAATTAGCAATTTAAATACTACTGTTGATAATTATTTTTTTTATACATACACACTCTTTATATATATATCCACTGCTATTAAAATCTCACCATCACAAAACAAAGCACATATCACAATGAATAGATAAACATGAACTAAATAACAATAAAAACAATATATTCAATAACAACATATTTACAAATCCTTAAGTAAAAACTAAATCAAAGAGATTTTTTAAAATTATACTGGACTTCAAAAGAAAGGGTGGATTTTCCATCCCTTATAATATATATTTGTATTTTTTACATGCATTTTCTATTTTTTTAATACTTCTTTTATTCATTATCTTCTTTCTTATTTTTGTATATCATTGCTATATTTGTTTCATTATCTTTTATATTTTAATTTTTTATCTCTTTCTTTTTTTTTTCCCACTTATCTTTTGAATTTTTTTTTATTTCTCCCTTTTTGCTCTTTTTGTTCCTCCTTTTTTATTTTATTTTACTTAATTTATTTACTTTTTTCATCTTTTTTACTTAAATTATATTTTGGATTTTTAATTCTGACACAATGTAATAAAAATGTTACAAGATTGAATTTCAAAAATATTTACAAAAAAATATTACTATCACTATTTACTCAACTTTATCATCTGCTCCTCTTCTCTTAAAATATTCATACAGCTTTTAGTTTAAACGACTTCATAATATCTCCATTTTTGCTCTTTTTGTTTCCTTTTTTTTTTTTATTATTTTATTTAATTTATTTATCTCATTTATTTCTTTGTAGATATACTTTGATTTGCTTTCATCAGCATCCATCAATATAAAATTACACAAATATCTTATAAGATTATCAAGGTTTTGCTAGTATATGAGAGTTATGGATGTATTAATGCATCCAAGATCACATCTTAAGAAAACAACAACATCTTTTTCATTATTCCTCTGCAGGCAATCATGGAAAAATCTCTGTCTTTCTATGAGCTATTTAATGGCTGTTTTACCTTTTATCAATTTAATTTTTGTTTTTATTTAAATACGAGTATATTGTCTATATTGAACTTAATATAATTAGAAGGGATTTGAACTCAGACTCCCTTCAGCTATTTATTCTATCCTATGCAACCAATACACATGACCAACACACATACATGCAAAAAAGATAAATGATCTCCAATGTATATATTTCGTCGTACTGAACCAGCACTTATCAATTGGTCCAGATCATTGTCTTCCACACATACGTATAATAAGTACTTAGTTTATATTAAGATAGCAAATCTTTAAACTTTAATAGACAGACTTCAGTTGGAGGGTGGAGAAGATTGAAGCCTGTCCATTAAAGTTTGAAGATTTGCTATTAAGCACTGATTATATGTATGTTTGCGAAATGATAATATGGACTAACTGATGTGCTGGTTCAGCACGAAATACATATATTGGAAATCATTTATCTTTTTTGTATGCATATGGTCATGTGTATTGTTTGTATAGGATAGAGTGGATAACTATAGGGAGCTTGAAAGTCTGAACTCAAATCTCTTTTTGTATTTATGTATAATCTTTTTTTTTTTTATAATACATTAATATATTCAAAATATTATATGTTGTAAATGCACTGCAAGCAGTATAAGTAATTGTACAATACATTTCTAACTAATAATACTTTATAGTACACTATTTTATAGCAATAGTAATTTATTATTATTATTATTATTAATCTCTTCAGTCCAACTTTATATGATTAATACTACTAATAATCAAAAAATAATAAGGAATTCCTTTCTAATTTTGATGATTAATACTGTATACTGTAGTGAATATTATGTCAGATTTAAGACCCAGATTGACTGAATGTAAATCTTATTTAAGTCAAGGTTATTTCATGTTTTTATTGCAACTTTTAAATTTTGCTTGCTAAAATGCTTATATTTTATACATGGATGAGTAACCATCATCAAATATGATCTAACAAAGTTTGGCAGCATTACATAATATATATTGTTTCAAGAAAATATTTTAAAACTTTATACAGATTATTTTATTAAATTGACTGTTACAACATATATGATTAGTTACTGATAGTATACTTTAAAAATTTCTTTTCTGTAAATTCACTTATATTGCAGGTATGATTTTTGTCAACAATAATATTCATAAGTTACTGAGATTATTTTCCAAGTTGATATCAGATATGTGATATCATATACAGTATTTAACTGTATATCAGAATTTTATTAATATAATTATTATTTCTACTAATAAAAATTACTTCTTTATATTTTTCTTTCCTTATTATTTCTCTTTTCATCCAAAATCTTAATGTTTTGAAAAATGCAGAGTAATTCTTGCTCTTTAAATATTGAATAAATTTATTCTGGTTTTTTTATTTTGCTGTTCTCTGTTGCACATAAATTTACACCCTTTAAATTCTTTTTTAGAATAATACAATCACAGGAAATGCCATATATAATGTTTTTTATTTGTTTTTTTCTTTTTGTTGACTATATCTTTAATTATCTGGTCAAAATTGACACTGTACTATTATACTGAAATCCCCCCCATACATATCTTGGGCCAACACTTTGCGTGGAATAAATATACCAAATTCCATGTTGCAACATTAAATATATATATATTCACCATATGTATAACATGCCTTATTTAGTTATGTTATATCGACCTGCAATGATGATGATCAAACCATTAGTCAGCTATATTTCCTGGCCATTTCTCATTATAGCAGTTCTCAGCAGGTAAATCAACAAGCTCTTAAATCCAGAAAGCATTTTTATATAGTAATTATCCCTAAGCATTACTTTCATTGAGAGAAGAATGCATTTGGGAACTCCTCTGACTTGAAAACAATATAATACTTTCAACTAGTGATCTAAACATTAACTTTTTTCAGATTGTATGACAACTTTCTAATCAGGTTTGGAATGAAAGCAGAGATGGATAATTAGGTTTAAAAAATAATACAGATAAAAAAAATATTTACAATAATTACATTATTTATAATCCTTATAGTCTATTCTTACACAAATTAAGAAATATAAGTAAATATTAAGATAGGGATATATTCACTTTGGGGAAAGATAATTTAATTTAAATTTAATCATGCAAAATCCAATACGATTACATGAATTATTGAACCCCATCTTTACACATTTACTATTATTAATTAATAAGCAAATATATATACATAATACTAAGAAATATTAAAGATCAAAAACAAAACAAAATATTAATTTGTTATACTAACTGAAATATTAAAATGTGAATGATAATAATTTTTAAAATTAGCAAAAAGAAAGTATATTAAAATAATAATAATAATTCAATTCATTTATTTAAGTGCTAAACAACAGCATAAAGCCAATTACAGTTTGCACATACAATAAAAGTGAAAATAAAACATATAGCATAAAATGAAAATATAAATGTATACATAATAAAGTAAAATTTAAAAGACAAAATCAAACATAACATTTCAGTTTAATAAGATTACAAAATTTCTTATAATCGATGTCACACAGATTAAGGTTACTCCCAATCTGATTATATAAAGAGGGTAACCTAAATAAAGGAGAAAATTTAAGAATATTAGAATGACATGTTTGAATCCGATATACACTATTAGACCTAGTATCATAACTCAAAGACCTAATTGTGATAGTTGAAACTATATCTGATAAA
The DNA here is from genome assembly GCA_028023455.1 of Epiperipatus broadwayi. Classification (NCBI taxonomy): domain Eukaryota; kingdom Metazoa; phylum Onychophora; class Udeonychophora; order Euonychophora; family Peripatidae; genus Epiperipatus; species Epiperipatus broadwayi. The sequence goes on from JAQFVV010000032.1 coordinate 10,403,429, forward strand.
ATAACTTGTTTATTAACAATTTTATAAAAATATTTTAAATCCTTATACTTTCATCTAGATGAAAGATTAATCATTTTACTCTCCCAAAAAACATATTTGAAAAACTTCTTTGAAATAGACTGCAACGAGTTACATCCTTGCAAAGAACTAGGGTTCCAAATTATTGAACCATATTCAATAATAGGAAGAACCAATGAAAAAAACAATTTCCGTTTAGTATCATTACTGAACTGATACCCATGTCTAAGAATGGGACCCATAACCTTAAAAGCCTTGCCAACAATCATTTCAAGAATGAGGAATAAAAGATCCATTACAAGAAAACATAATTCCAAGATCTTTTTGGCATTTAACTGAAATAATTTTATGAGAATTGATATAATAACAAAATTGTAAAACTTCAAATTTTTTGGAATAAGAAACAAAGGAGCATTTATTAAAATTAACTGTCATATTATTTGACTCACACCAAGCATTAAAGTTATCAATATCCTTCTGAAGGAGAACACAATCGTTAACTGTTATAATTCTTCTAAAAATCTTACAGTCATCAGCATAGCTTAACAGAAAAGAATAGCTCAAGCAATCCTTAAGATCATTAACGTAAACATTAAACAACATGAGTGCTAAAATACTACCCTGTGAAACACCTAAATTGCATTCAAAATTAAATGAAACTTTATTATTGAATTTAATATATGCTGTAGGACTACACAGAAATAATTGAAACCAATATACAAGTTTATTAGAGAAACCTATTTTATGTAATTTATGAAGTAAGACACTGATCAACTTTATCAAAGGCTTTCGATAAATCAAAATAAATAACATCTAATCTTTGACGATCCTCAATAGCATGAGCTATATGATCAATACTATCAATTGATCTATTAGGACTAAAACCATGTTGAGAAGAAGAAATTATCTTACCCACATCTGAAATAATTTTATTATAAATACATCTCTTAAAAATTCATGCAATGGTATGCAGAACAGAAACCAGTCTATAATTAGAAACACAATCTCGATCACCATTTTTGAAGATTGGAATCATTTTAGCACATTTCAAAACACTAGGAAAAGTACAAGAATTAAGAGACATTAAAAATAAAGGCAAGAGGTATTGCAATAAATTTGGCTAGCCCTTTATAAATAAAAGAAGGAATATTATATCCTAAACTAGAGTGAATCTTAAGCTTCCTAATAGCTAAATAACATCTTCTCTAGAGATATGATCAATTGTACATTTAGCACTAGACAAATTGCCAGGAAATGTGATTTTAGAATCAATCCCATGTTGTGAAAAGTATAATTCTGCAAAATGTTTAGAAAATTCATCTGCATTTAATGCAGAACCATGAGTCATTTGAACCTTTTTCTTACCCGAGCCTGAATTATTAACAAAATTCCAGAATTCTCTAGGATTAGAAGAAATATTAATTTCAATTTTTTTTATATACTCTTGTAAATTTCGTTTATAGATATATTTAGCCAATCTTCTAAAATTGATAAAGTTATTATAATAAATTTTGTGTCTTAAAATAGAGTCTATGATGGTAAGATTTCCTTTTAATAATCTTAATAAGAGTATATGAAAACCAAGGAGGATAACCTTTGTTAAACGACAATTTATTAGGAATATATACATCAATAAAACCATTAAAAATTTTCAAAAAATAATCCAAGCAAGAATTCACATCATTAATATAGTACATATTATTCCAATCAACTTCAGAAATTTTTCTACAAAGATTGACATAATTATCCCTCCCATAATCCCTTTTCACAACATTAGAACAAGTAATTTTAGAATAACACATCTTAATATAAAATTCGATAGGTGGATGATGAACATCAATTGGAAAAGAAACGGAGACAAAGTGAAAATTACTAATTATTGGTACATTACAAAGAACACAATCTAAAGTACGCTGAAAATTATTAACAACAGGGTTATATTGTTAAAGCCCAAAAAATTTGCAAAATCTAAGCATTCTTAAAGCTTTCTGAGACAATAAAGAATAATGCGTAATAATCTTACCCTTAAATAAATCAGGCATATTCAAATCACCAACAATGATAATATTATATCTAATCAAAAAATCTTAAAGTGCTGTCAAGAAGTAATCAAGCTCTAAAAGTGAGATATTAGGTTTAAAATAAATATTTCCCAATATACATTTAAAATTATGATCCATATAAACTTCACACCATGTAGATTCACATACAGAAGAAGTAAAATATAGATCTTTATATAAAACATTTTTGTTGATAGCAATAAGAGTACCACCTCCTCTAGCTGCATATTCTAAAGATCTATCCATACGTAAAATAATATACCTATTATCAAGGAAAGAACAATCGGAAAATTGTTGATTTAACCAAGTCTGTAAAAAATATCAAATCAAAATGCGCTGTTTCAAAGAATTGTTTAATTTCCACACACTTAGTTCTCATCCCTCTAACATTCATATAAAAACAAGAAAGCCCTACCATATTAAATTAAAAATAAATCAAAACAAATAAATGAAATCAAGTAAAGAAAAATGTAAGTAAGTATAGTGAATAAAGAAAATAAGAAATTAAAGAAAATAAGAAATCAAAGAAAATAAATAAATACCACATAAGTTTTAAAGAATTAGCCAAAGTTCCATAAAAAAAACGAATGGAAGCACCACGAGGTCATAAATTGGAAGAGATAAAATCATGTTTATGAGCAGGAGCAGATATATAAAAGCAAGAAGACTTCAAGTTATATTAATTTCATGACACACGATCCTAGTTCTTAAACATTTTTCAAGAAATACCTTAATATTATATGAATTAAGACTTACTGGCATATTAGAAACAAAATATTTATTATATTTTGTATTAATATTAATAATATTATGAATTTTAGAAATACCAAACCCCCTTTCCACAGGTAGTCTACCTTTTTTACCAGAAGTTGAAAAAGAGCATCTCAAACCATTTCCCATATTAACCGCATTATCAATATAATTGTTATATTTAAAGAAACTCAAATAATTTGCTCTATGAGTAAAAAAACCTCAGCATTTGCTAGACAATTTTTTCTTCTGAAATTTGATTTAGAAAAGTCACTAGAAAAATTACTACTATACTTTTTTTGGAACAGAATGTTCCAAAAAAAATAATAATAATCATCATCATCACTTTTTAACTCTTTGATTGACAATACACCATTTTGAATTTTAAAAGAAAATTATAATAAATATAGTTTGTAGTGTAACTTGTGTTTGAATGCAATAAATATAAAAGTATGTACATTGTTAGAAAGAGAAAATATGAAAGAATGTAATGAAGTTGATAAAATAATCATTACTTTAAAAAAAAATTAAGAAAAAAAATATTTTCAATATTTTTAAAAATGTTTATTTTATTGATTTACAAATTCCAAATTTTGAAAATTAAATGTTAAAATGACACTTTCATAAACAGCTTCATCACATTTGTCACAAAAAGATGAAAAAAATGATATATAAGAAGTCTTACCTGAGATAATTATAAACATCAGAAACAACAGAAATCAATGGATTGGTAGCTATCAATTTTACTTGCAGACTCAGATCTTGGCCTTCTATTCAGGGTATTTGTTAGAAGTAAAATTTGGTTTTAGTGGGGGACAAAAAAAATAACAGTAAGAACACTGCATGAGATATTATGCAAAGAAAACTTTAGTAAATTATAATGTATGAAAAAATATAATTATATTATTTTAATAATGGGGGGGAGGGGCAACAACCTAATATAGATATCTATTCTTTTCAAATAAAAATTGTATTCAAAAAAATAAATATCAAACACGTAAAAAATAAAATGAATAAAAACAAAATAAATCGATGAAGATCAAAATAAATTTATTACAAACACTGATTACAATTACATATATAAAAACAAAATAAATCAAGAAAGGTCAAAATACATTAACAAAGCACTAAAAACACATTTGTCTGACCTAAAACCGAAAAATCAAGAGATTACAAAATTGCAACAGATGAGTACTATGTTTCTATAATCATGCAATAAATGAACAATCATATAAATAAAATCATATTTTTTATCTATTGCAGAACCAAGTAGAAATATGGTTATTTGCCCCATGGTGTGTTGTTGTGATGAGCCATTTGAACTGTGCCACTACAAAATTGCAACAAATGAGAAAATGTTACTATAATCATGCAATAAATGTACAATCATATAAATAAAATCATATATCTTGCCTATTGCAGAACCAAGTAGAAACAAGATTCTGAGTGTGGATGTGTGCCATGGTGTATTGTGACTGGGGGTAGGAAGATTTATGTGAGATTGTTATTTACTAGTAATTGGTGGCATTTTATTGTTATCATTGAAGTGCAAATTGCCTAAAATTTCCATAAATCAACTTTATATATGAATAAGCATTTATTTTATAACGTCTTGCGTGCGATTATAATTACGATAGAATGACAGCCTGTTAAGCTAATTGCGCAGAAGCTGTGAGAATGTTATTAATAAATGAATACCTTCGAACAACCACATGATATAGTATTTATATAAGAGTAAAAAGGAATCCTCTTACTCTTATGACTCAAATGTTTATATATGAGCAAATCTAAAGTAGTTGTAACGAAGGCATGACTACATAATAGTCACTTTAAATTACTATATATAATGTCTGTATGAATGACACCAATGAAATTTTCTAGAATTTACTAAACGCCACTCTAAACGAAACTAAATCATATACATGAATAAGCATTTATTTTATAACGTCTTGCGTGCGATTATAATTACGATAGAATGACAGCCTTTTATTGGTGTCATTCATACAGACATTATATATAGTAATTTAAAGTGACTATTATGTAGTCATGCCTTCGTTACAACTACTTTAGATTTGCTCATATATAAACATTTGAGTCGTAAGAGTAAGAGGATTCCTTTTTACTCTTATATAAATACTATATCATGTGGTTGTTCGAAGGTATTCATTTATTAATAACATTCTCACAGCGTCTGCGCAATTAGCTTAACAGGCTGTCATTCTATTGTAATTATAATCGCACGCAAGACGTTATAAAATAAATGCTTATTCATGTATATGATTTAGTGTCGTTTAGAGTGGCGTTTAGTAAATTCTAGAAAATTTCATTGGTGTCATTCATACAGACATTATATATAGTAATTTAAAGTGACTATTATGTAGTCATGCCTTCGTTACAACTACTTTAGATTTGCTCATATATAAACATTTGAGTCATAAGAGTAAGAGGATTCCTTTTTACTCTTATATAAATACTATATCATGTGGTTGTTCGAAGGTATTCATTTATTAATAACATTCTCACAGCATCTGCGCAATTAGCTTAACAGGCTGTCATTCTATCATAAATCAACTTTAGCAAGTCCTGGTTAGGGCAATAATTCAATTGTAAACCAAATGAAATCAATTCTAGTCATGCATGATACTATAAATATGTATTATCATGCCAAAAAATGCACTCAACTCACGGGTTGACAGATTACTCCTCTTCGGAATTGCTTTCCTTTCAACAGCATATTTATTGGTCTCAACACATATAATCAAACATTTTTTTTATCAAATAAATAAAAATCAATTCAATACTCATGGGTGATGAGAAAATTTAGCCCAGGAAATTTAGTAAATGTTCTAAATGGCATGTGTGAATTATGAATAGTATCTAAAAATGCATCCCAGTCAGGTCGTGATGAAGGCCCAGGTATAGGTTCAGTTGCTATCCTAACACTCCTTACTGATGACTTCACCAAGCTTTTTTTCCTTTTTTTGGACATTGCAGCTTCTCCATCGTCTAAAATATGAAAAAGATTTTCATCTGATGATCTGCTAGAAGAAGCCTCAGAATTACAAACATCATCAATAGGTAACTCATCAGAATCGGGACCAACGTATGTGGTGAGAGAACTCATTTCTCACTTTTTCTGATGACTAAGTCTAAAAAAATTAGAAAAAGAAAAATAATTAAAAGATTCATTTTACAAAAAAAAATCATAAAAAAATCTAAATTTTATCATAGAGAAAAGATACATTTACATTCAGAAAATAAAATGGCGGAAAGAACGGTGTAAGTCCCATAGTTTAGTAATTAAAGATTCAGTGGAAACTCAGTTGAAAATCATAACTTCTGGTCTTAAAGGCTTTTTCTCTAACGAAAATAGAAGTTACCCAATACTTTCAGAATTCTGATTTTTACTAATAATTGACTAAACTTTTGAGATAATTAACATACATAAGTGTCACTATCATGCAAAGTTGTGCTTCATCTGAATTATCTTCTTTAGCTATTGTTCATTATTAGCAGGTATTATATGTATGGATTGTGCATCCATCATGGATAAGTCTATAAAGATTGGGTGAAAGATGACAGGCATCTGTTTGTTCTTATTTTATTGGAAATTGATATGGGCAGGAACAACACACATTTAAAATTGGCAGGAGGCTACATAGTTTCAGATTTTGATAACCAGCATATTAATCAAAGGTTTTACACTCTCTTGGTGAGACTTTCACTCATAGTATAATTTTTCTTATTAGCTTAATTAAGAGTTCATAGTTTAGCAGCTTCTTGAACAGTTAGTAGATGCTATTCTCACCAGCTCAATCTCTTGAATGCCATTATTAAAGGTTTTTAAATGATTGACGTGAATTATGTGTTGTTTTATTTCATTTAATTTTTTTTCTTTGCAAGCTTAATCTCTTTTTTAAAATTATTTCTTGTGCCTTTGCATTGATGTTATAACTCGACGTTGTCTTTCTCATCTGATGTCTTTCAAAAAATATTTATGCACTCCATCCACAACTGAACTCAACAATTGAGGTACCTTTACAATTTTTGCTTCTAATTAGTTTTAACCAATTACATACCAAAATAACATTTTTTTTATATACACAGAAACATTGGATAAGAAATAAATTCTTCCTAAATCATCAAAATGAAATAAGATTACCTATTTTTGGTCAGCGAAGTACATAAATTACTTTAATTAATTATTATTTTTTTTCATAAAAAAAAAAAATCTTTACTGCTTGAAAGATAAGAAAGAAAGAAGAATAGAATAACAATGTTACATAAGATTTATTCTGACTTTATACCCTTTTCAAAATTTATAATTTTTGATGGAATATCTGAATTCTTCATGTAATTTTTTGTCTATTTTCCAAGGTAGTTAATTAATATGCTAGCTCAATAGCTCAATGTCTTGATCCCACTTAACTTAATTCTACTACTTTCTCTCGTTTTCCTTATTTTCACATGCCAATTTTACAGTGTGGCAAGGAAATTTGTATCAGACTTTTAAATGGAGTTTGGGCCATTACACTATATATTTATACTAATGTATTCTGGTCATGTTAATTTTACATTTTGATTAATCGCTTATATAATTTTTTTATCATCATTATCACTCCTGTATCACTATATTTTTTATAATTGATCTTTTTTATATATAGGAAACATTAATCTTGTTGTTTTATGTATTAAAGGAGCTTTAGTTGAAGGGTAGATAAATTCTTCAGTTGATTTTATGTGGTTTTTGTAGAATAATCAATATTTTATTCTGGATATATTCATATTTTCTTCTGTTTTAATAGTCCATCTTAAGTTACCTTACTGATATAATTTTAGCAGTATGATATTTAAGACTTTCATTATTGTATATAAATATGAGAATAATTATCTTTTCATAATATAAAAAAATAAAATATAAAATTGGTACATATATGATACTCTCATCTTTACCATTTTTAGTATGAGCCTTTATATGTAGCAATTATATTTCCATCTAAATTTTTTCAATACTACTACTGTCTTTTATTTTATAATTTTCATATAATATCTTAATGTGAAGAAGACAATGAGTTAAGCTTTAAAAATTGCATCATATTACAATTTCATTTTTTATTTTTTAAAGTCAGTGTATTGACAATTATAATACCCCCCACCTTTGATATTAATACTTATTAATAAACCATTATTAGATGGCTAACTGGGTTGACCATTGCTTGATTACTTGAAAATAAAATCTGAAGATTGTTTGTGACTTGAAAAACACTTCAAGGTTCACTCAGCATGCACTAAAATTGCATTTACATAAGGATGGAAGGACATTAAGTTAACCACAGTGCTGTGAGTTTTTACATTTTGATTTTCTGTTAATAGAGCGATATGATTCTAATGTCAAGTAAAGCAATAACATTGTTGTGTTATATAATTTTTTCAGTGAACTTGATGAATGGTGAGATAGTTTTTTTTCTTCATAATTTAGAATGTCTGGTTAGATATTTTTTTAATGATAAATTTTATTGGAGCATTTACTACAAAATATATACAGGATATCTAGGTATTCAAAGTTAGATGATAAAATGAGGAAGAAAAAATTTTCAACCCTAATTTCATAGCTGTTCTTATGTTTGGCAAATAGGACCATTTTTTATATGAGTGACTATTGGAGAGACATTCAGCCTGCAGGGACTATTTAAAAGCACTTCATTTTTTTATATTGGAGAAATATATACAAATTATTCTAAGTTAAAGTAGGTATATTATTGTTTCATTTTTTAAATTCTTATTTATTTATAGCATATTATTGCATTACTTGATATAGAATTATATGCCTGCATAGTTTGATGCATATATAAAGTGTCCAACTTGGGATCAGGAGGTTCCAGGATTGATTCTTATACTCGCCATTAGCATTTTTGCCATGCATGGTTTGGCATTGTGATAGAGCAGCTGATTTGGAGTTGGAAGGTCCAAGAATTGATTCTGGTACTTGCAAGTCTGCTGCTCAAATTTCTTAGGAACTCCTGAGCAATAAAACTGTTAGCCTTTTTTTATATAGAATTATACGGATTCTTTATTATGAAGAAATCAGCAGATTGTAGAACAAGTTCTCAAAGTGAAAAGAAACTGACATTGTTTAAATTTTTTTTTATCACAAATACATTAAAATTTATTGATAAATACTTATTACACTTATAGACACTATTAATTAAAGAAAGGATAAAGGATGGCTAGGCATTACTATTTGCTGCATCACTTTACGAAGAGATACAGAAATGTAAAAGCTATACATAATATGTTAAATAAATTAAAGCCTATCTAAGATGGTCTATTAAAAAAGAAAATAATTATGATTTTAACAAAATATTGGGACATGATTACATCCTGAGTAAAAATTAACTAAATTGTGAAATGCATATACAATTAATGAATAAAGGAGGTTTATCTGCACTGCATCTGACGCCTCCTTGGTACTTAAAGCAGCAGCATTAAGACATTTCCTACATAGAAATGATTAATTATATAAATATAACAATGATAAAGATTATAACATGAGAAAATATACAATGAAATCTTGGCTCATCAGTTTCAAGAAAGTGGAAAAGTATTGAGAAGCCATTAAACATTATAAATAATGATTTAAAAGATTCATCGAAATACATGTAAAATGCAACTCATATTTTATAATTCAAATCATTCCATACCAATTATTTACAAAGTGTTTGTGTATACCCAATATACACATAAATAATTTTAATATCATGATTATAATTAATATTAATTATAATGATTATATACAGTGCAATACTTTTTGTACCAATCTTATTTACAATATTAAAAAAACAATTTTGTTTAATTGTACAAATAAAAGAAAATTTAAAAGTTCGTATTGACATCTAATTTCATTTCAAAATGTAGATTATAATATCATTAACGTTAGTTTAAAACTTTGGCAATGATAACAATTGTTTTCTATCTTCTCTCTTTGAGTGAAATAGTAAAAGTTGATTTAATTGAAAAGTAATTGATGATAATGTAAAACAATGCAATAGTATAGGGTAAAACAGGTTATGTGAGATGCCTTTTATTTTGTTTCTCAGACTGATATTGCTGTTTATTTTTGGAAATGTAAGTAAACTCTATTTTTTCACAACATGACTTTTTGATTGCAATAAAATCATAAAAATATTTTTAGAAAATTGTAAGATTATTTTAAACATACCATTGTAATGCACAGTATAGAGATGGTGAGGGATACAAATGACAAACGCGGCATCACCAACAATTATCAGTATTTAAATCAACTTTTGTGACTGGATTTAAGAGATACATTGTAAAATTTTATCATCTGTTAGATAATGCCAAACTTGGGGATATTATAAAGGCAATTACCAATATTTCATCTGCATGAGCATGTGTTAAGTAGCTAATAATAAGCATATCAATGGATGGTGGTATCAATGATTTGAACTATTTGATACCATGAGTGTACTGCCTGTTAATGGACCGATCATCATTAAAAGTCTAATGTAAAGTGAGTGCACTTTAAAGGTAATTTTTATGATCTTAGCATCTAAATAATTATATAAAAAATTTTAAAGATGTCCAGACACGCACACATTCCATTTATCATTAATCACGACTAACTTTGGAATTGCAAGGACCTTCATCATTGTGAACAAGAAATAGTATACTTTATTCTATGCTCACATTAAATCATTTCATTGGGATGATTTAAAATAATCAATAAATTCATTGATTAGAAATAAGAAAATGAAAGGTCTGGTAAATGTTTTACATACAAATAAATAATTCTGAATTTATTATTTGTAGATATCTGAAAATATTTCACTAGATTGAAAATATAATCAATCAAATTTACAGATATATGAATAAGTAATTTAAATAATATATATAAGCACACAGATGTGCATACATGATAATGCAAAAATATTTTAATCATTAATAAGCATATAAATAGTCTTGTAATAAAATATAAATAATTAAATATATTTAATACACACGTGATTGTTCTAATATAAAAATATTACAATTATTAATAAGCTAATGAATATATTCTTTGTTAACAATATATTTTTTCAGTCATCTGTACATTTGTGCAACAAAATCCAGAATTTTAGTAAATTATCCAAAGGCTGATCGAGATGAGGTTGTTGAGACCTCGAATCCAATCTCACCCCAGTTACTTTACCAGCACTCAGAGATTTACCATCTTATGGATGACATATATGAGGCTACACTCGTATTTCTTTAATTCGTTGCTGGCAGTAGCACAATGATGGAACATGAGACTAAAATTTACTAAACTAATATATTCTCATAAACCATAGCTATATGGGAGATATGACTTAATGAGCAGATATCAACAATTTTGATTATGATTCTAAGTAAATAAGGAATAATTAATGATTACTTGATGAACAACAAATGAGACACTAAGTGTAATTACAATTTAATATATTTTAATATCAGCCAAGATTTAGGAAAATAAAATAAGCAATTTTAAATGAACTATAAAGTTATTTCCCATGCAGGCAAAGATGATCTTAAGGATTACAAATTGTTTAACTTGGAGTACTTATTACAATTTTGGAACGTTTATTAAAATTCAATTTATGATTACCTATGATTTAATTATGCTATGCTATAGAATATAAGATTTGCAATAGTTAGTTTGCAGAGATGATTATTATGAATTAGAATTAATATTCTCATTTTAATGAGCCAAATATTGCTCTATTCAGACAATAGACTTACAAAACCAGATTAGAGTTCAGATCAAAGCTGAAATATTTAATTATCATGAAACGATGAACTGGTGGTTAGTAGACTTCAGATACTATGGCGTTTATACAAATATGCAATCTGTGTGCAACTCAAATGTGTGCTTGATCATGGGATTTATTATCAGGTAATCAGTTCCCTTGGGCTATACTACTTGCTGTGAATAAAAGACATTTAGTCTGGGTGATTGGAACAGTTACAAATATATCATCTGGATCCTTGTGTTCCAGTCCTAAAGAAAGATGCTGTCTGAACTAATTCAGTGGGTTGACCTTAAACCAAGCCCATTTGACACATAAGAGTAACAGCAAGGAGTAAAGCCACATATGTGCTTCCTAAGAACACATTCGCCCCAATGATTACATCATTACATAATTAAAATTTCATTACCTGAAACCACCATAAGCCAGTTCATAAAGATAGCATCAATAATTATGCTACTAAAGGAATATAATAAATCTAGTTTATGATATCTATACAGGTATTTATATAAAATTAAGGAGGGCTACAGCATATTTAGGGAGCATTACAAGTTTAAATACTAATAATATGCTGTATTTCATCACGTCTGCTAAATAGTAACTAAATAGTTTATTTTAAAGCAAAT